>JABUQX010096213.1:5000-12500 GCA_015478945.1 Trachelipus rathkii
TCTTTGATGTCAACGGTATAAATCCATGTTTTTTTTTTAATCTCATCCGTATAAGGACAATAATAAAAGATAATATTGTACCGTGGCTCAATCGGTAGAGTGACAGAGTCGCATGGCAAGGACGAGGGTTTGATCTCCAGTCCGGATCCTGTATAAATTACCTAGAGAGGTTCCCTCCTTGAATAGGTTAGTGCCTAAAGAGGAACTATATATATATATATATATATATATATATTTGTTTGATTAAATATATATATATATATATATATATATATATATATATATATATATATATATATATATATATATATATATATATATAATTGTTTTCGAAGCTAAATAAAAAAATTGCAGTTGAACAGGAAACTCTGAGAATCAGCAATGAAGATGAAGGTAGAAAATGATAAGCTGCTTCTATAGTAACTACTGCGATGAATTTTCTTTCAACATCAATTAGTGACCATGAACGAGAGACTGAAGACGAAAATAAAGATGATAAAGGAGTTAATCTGTATTCTAATGATAAAAAAGCACAGAGTCACGCTCATGCTTTCGAATTGGTGGAGATGAATGACCTATAAGCACTCCACGTGTAAGATCGAAAGTATGTATGGGATATCCTTTGTGTCATTAGTTGCAAGCTGGGGATACCTAAATCATTTAATACCTCTTGTCCCGTACCCAGAGACCAAAGAGTTGGGTATACAATAAAGTGCCTTGAATAAAAAATGTGTAACTCGTAAATTTCTATTCGATCTGAAAATTTCATATTGATCACGTGAGCATCAAATAAAAATAGCAATTTTTCATATCTAGAAAAAAAAATTAGAACTTTTTCTTTTCTGGAAAATAGTTCAAAAACAAAAAATCTCAGAAAAAAATTATTTTTATTTCAGATATTGTTTGAAATTGATATTGTCTTTGGAACTGAACCAAGAACATATGCAAATTCTGTTTGTTGAGAAATTGGCTCTCAAAAAAGAAATAAATAAATAAAATGCCTCAAAATTGTCAATAATAATAATAATAATAATAATAATAATAATAATAATAATAATAATAATAATAATAATAATAATAATAATAATAATAATAATAATAAATGCAAGTGGATTATCCGTAAAGCGCAATGTTTCGAATCATCGCTTTTTTAAATCTTCCCAAATAATGTTAAATTTTGCCTTCTTATATATATATATATATATATATATATATATATAGTTACAGAGCTGATAAAAATTACGAAAAATATATATAAAGATATATATATATATATATATATATTATATATATATATAGTATATATATATATATATATATATATATATATATATATAGAGATATGAGAAAGTTATATATATATATATAGTTATATATAAAGAATATATATATAGTTATAGTATATATATATATGTATATATATATATATATAGTATATATATATAAGTTTGAATAAAAATTAATAAGAAAATTACTCCAAATTTGTATTGAGAATTTTGTCACTCAATTCTTCAGCAAATAACTTTGAACTCATCTCCTATTTGATTCCTTCTTATTTCATCAACAGAACTTCAATTCGTATAAATTTATTAATTTGCCTGAACATTGATTTGTAATAGCTGTGTATTAAGTAGTACCTCAAAAATCGTGTAGTTTCAAAACTGACATTTCTTGGGAATTTATCAAAGCAGTTTTAAATAAACATTTAAAACAACAACAAAACAATGACATTCTCTCTCTCTCTCTCTCTCTCTCTCTCTTCTCTCTCTCTCTCTCTCTCTCTCTTCTCTCTTCTTCAAGTTATATATAGAGTGATATATAGAGAAAGAGACATATATATATATATATATATAGCATATATATATATATATATATATATATATATATGAGATATATTTATATATATATATATATATATATATATATATATATATTATATTTATTTATTTATCGCAGTTCACATAAGGTCAATACGTAAAATTGTTTCTGATGTAGTAAAGGGGGTTAAGCGGAAACTGAGAATTTCTGAGTGGCAAATGGTTCATTATTTGGCATCATGTGCCCACGAGGAAAGTTACTTATGCCAATTCTGATTTATCTTCTGCGATACTGTTTCCATGAGATTTAATTTTTTAACTTCAATTATATTAACAAAAGAATAAAATTTTCCCAAAAAAATCATTTAAACTCTTGCGTTTTTTTACTTTTTTTTAAAATGTGTACAATATATAGATATCTTTTTCTTTCTCCTTGAAAGAGAAAGTTAAGAACCTGTTTTGTTTCTTTCTTGTTGCTTTGTTTGCCTCTATGCTTTAATACGAAGTTGCCTCTTTTGATTTTAGTTTCGTTTTTGTTTTACAATTTCTTTGGCAAAGAGTGTTGTGTGTAGGGATATTTTTGAGCACTGTCTTTCTTTCATTTTGTACAAATAATTATTTTTTAGATAATACCACAGCTTAACAGAGCTGTGATAATTTCAGGATTTGAATACAGATGAGGCCTAAGACTATCACGTGATTTTTAACAGAAAAAAATATAATGAAAAGGGTAGGGATAGTCTATCATAAATACATATACAGTATCTTTGGTTAAGTGACGGCAGAGTAAAAGCTGGAAGTGTCGGTGACGAAATTAGAAATTGTAATTAGCATGAGTTTAAATTCAGGTTACATAATAATATTAGTTAGAGAAGTATATGTACTCATTTCAATTTAGTCTCTCATAATAAATAGTCAAATAAATGGTCATGGAGTTAAATTAATACTAAAGAATGCCAGAATTTTCATATCGTATTTTTGTTATAATGCAAAATTTTGTTCACTACTGGTATTATCGAAGGAGAATTTCTTTAGAGTATTTGTCCACTGTAATGGGTTTTTCATCAGTTTGGGACGCCCTTGGAGCATTTATTCCCCAAAAGATTCTAGAGATTATTCCCGTATTTTGAGTCGTCACCAATCCCCTTCTTGACTTAAATAATGAGATTTCCAAGGTCAGTCATTATCTAGACTTGATTTGACTGATCCATTATATATATAGATATATATATATATATATATATATATATATAGAATATATATATATATAGAGTATATATATATATATATATATATATATATATGTTAGTGGATAGGTAAAATGATCAAGACTTGAGCATCCGTAAATATTATTAAAGATCTGTATCCGGCATCCGCGCTTTGCCCTGCGGATGTTGCGCGGATGTTTATTATCGAGAATTGATAAAGAATTTTATAATAAAATACTTTAAGATGAAATGGAAAAAGAAAATGAAAATGAAATAACGGCAATTAAAAACGGCTTGATATTCCATATCTTAATATTATCAAAGACATCTTTAACCTCGCTGGAATAGTGGTAATTTTTCATATGATGGAGTAGTTATTGCTCAAAGAACTCTGCTTCGCAATGCCAGTTCGTATTCCAAAAGTTGAATATTCTTATTAATGTGGGAAATGACATCATATCACACTGCATTGGATATTGAAACGATTTGAAAAAAATCAACAAAAAATAGTAAGCGTCTCTACAGCTTCTGTTTTCGATGTAATACCATTAATCGCAACGCTAAGGAAGCATTTTGAAAACCATCTTCAAATGAAAATGATGGCGGTTTAAAATAGATTGAAAGATGCATTAAACTAGAGCTAGAAAACTTCTTTGCTTTGTGAAATTAATTAGACTTTTCATATTATTGCAACTTCATTTAGATCCCCGTTATAAAGTAGTAAAGTTTTTTTAAAAATAGTCACTAGAACATGTTAAATCAGTATTTTCTAAAGTTGCAGTTGAAAGTTTCAACTGAGTCAGCCCATACATCTTCGCTATTTATTGAAAGGGAAAAATTCAGAATCAACATCTTCTGCAAAAATCAATAACAGATTAATGTGTAGAATTTCTGTACAGTCCAGTAGTGATAAGAAACACACGCATTGCCAAAAGATGCAAATGATTGAAAACTATTACCAAGAAAAACGACTAGATGCAAATGATGATAAATGCAATTGATGAACCAATCAGTTGGTGGAAAGTTAAGCAAAATGTTTACCCACGCTTGAGTAAACTTGCAAGGAAATATTTGGTCTGTCCTCCAAACTTATGTTCTAAGTTCGAGAGTATTTAGCAATGTTGGGATAATATATGATGAAAAGAGAAATAGACTCTCTCTCAGCAGAAACATTGATGTTTCTATAGCCCAACCTTCCTATATTTGAATTTCAATACTAATGCAAAAGTATATAATCCATGTAAAATTTTAATTAAGGGCGAAGGTTGGGGGAAAGAGGTTGGTGGGTGTGGTGCATTTTGAGTTGGGTCCCAGTACCGTACCCTGGTAGCACAATTATGTTTATAGATTGTGGCTAAAACTCGAAATATATATAGAGTATATATATATATGAGTATATAAGAGTATATATAGTATATATGGGTTATATATAGTATATATATATATATATATATATATATATATATAGAGAGAGATATATATAGATATATAAGATATATATATATATATACCTTATATATATATATATATAGTAAGTATATATATAAATATATATATATATATATATATATATATATATATATATATATATATATATATATATATATATATATATAGTGTATATATATATATGTATATATATGAAGTATGGTTATATTTATTGTTCCCTAGTGCTGTTTTAGTGTTCATTGCTTTCTCTCCTAATATTTTTTTTTTTTTTTTTACATATCTATCACCTTTATATAATTAATAAATGATAGATTTTGTCTATTTGAAAATTTTACCTCCGTGAAACTTTAAGCTAAGTTTGATTTTTATTTTTTTACTTTTCGTTTAAAGAGAGATAATATCTATATGAATGGGATTTTTGGTTTTACCCTTTTTATTAATTTTAAACTTAAATTTTACGGTTTTAATGCAGGTTTTCATTACGTTAGTACTTTTAAATTTAGCTTTTGTTTAGTCATTTGTTTAAGTGTTATTTAAGTTTTCTTATTCAGTGTGTAGGTGTGTGTGTGTAGATTTAATGTGTTTAGTTTAGTGTGTAGATTTTTTGTGCTTTAACTTTCTTGATCTTTTAAATTTTCTGTAAATACGGTTTTAGGGTTTTAGACTTTAACTTTTAAATTTAGGTTTCAAATGTCGGAATCATTTTTAGCCTGATTAGCACAGTTTTTTTAATTTGTTTGTTTTGTCTGTTTTTTTTTTTTTCTTTTGTTTTGCTGTGGCTGTGTGTGTGTGTAGAGGCAAATTTGCACAAGACTGACTTTCTATCGACTTTATCAACATCCGGTGGCTTAAATCAAACTTTGGCTCTGTGGAATATCACCTCTCTTACTCTAACCCTAACCTTTTGCTCTTGTCAGAGACTCAGATGGCTAAGAATTCATCCTCTAACTCATTTAACGTATCCAACTACAACTTATTTCATAATTCCGTCTGAGGGGTGGAGTATGTGCCCATGTAAACATTAACACTCCTGGGACATGTCTCCAAAATCTAGAATCTCCTAACTTCGATGTTCTGTGGTTAAAATCTTTCTTCCTTCTAATACACAATCTTGTGTTTCTGCTACTGTTCTCCTAACAGAACAGAGATTTTCACGCCTTTTTGAATATCTTACTACTGCTCATTAGACTGTTATATCTTCTCATCCAAATACTGAGGTCCTCTATTTAGGGGATTTCAATGTACACAACACTGAATGGTTGGGGGTCCTCTCATACTGATTTAGGTGGAGAGGCCGAATCATTCAGCATCTCAACGATCTACAAATCTTAATTAAAGAACCCACACATTCCGGATCGTCCCAACCACTTCTTACACACTTTGACCTATGTTTCACCACTAGTCCTTCTCTTTAAATACCACTTTCTGCTCCATCGGTAAATCTGACCACAACCTTATATCTCTAATTTTAATACTTTCTCTCCAACAGTTCCATCCCGCCCTTACGCGTTTTTCTGGCACCTTGATCACACTGGGGCCTTGGGTGTTGTTTCTTCGCAAAGAACTATAATTGAACACCGTTGGTCTTACATCGCTTCGACTCCCTCGCCGAGCAAGGGTGGGAGCTGTAATCGTTGATGGATGAGCAGGTCTTCGTTCCCTTCTTCGACCACATCATAATCCATGGTTCGGATCAGGTTGTCTCTCTGGGCCATTCAGGCTAGAGACAGTGCGTGTATCGGGAGGGAAAAATTCTCTGCCCTCCCACTCACTTAGTTAATTTTCACATTCTGAAACCTCAAGGTAGGATATTCTTCACTGTGAGCAAAGTGGGTTTCATCAAACTAAAGTACACAACTCCTCTTTATCTTCCACATTATAACTTAGCCCTGGCAATTGATCTCCAACAACTTCTGTAAATTTGCCTTTCCTCCTCTTCTTATTCGATCTGATTATTCTGTTGCTAATTCTCCAACTGAAAAAAGGCTAATCCCTTCTAGCCTCCCTATTTTCCTCTAATACAACCCTGGACGATTCTGGCAGTTTCTCATCCTCCACCTTCTTCTCTCTCAGGTGTCCTATGCTTTGCCTGGTGTGATTACATTCGATCGGGTGAATGGGCTCCTGAAATCTAGGAATGCGGGTGGCCCTGATGGCATTCCTCCCAGAGTTTTGAGGGAGTGTAAGCTGCTTGATTCCGGCTCTAAGCCTGAATCTGACACTACTATGTCTCAATATTATTTTCCCCTCAGTGTTGGTGAAGCACGCAACATGTCCAACCTATTCGGAAAAAAAGGAAGCCGTCTGATCCTCTTCTTAACTATCGCCCTATAGCTCTCACTTGTAGTCTTATCTAACATCTTTGAAACCCTTCTCAACTCTCATTTCTTAGATCATCTGGAGTCTATTCACCCTTTCCGATCGCCAGATTGGCGCTTTTTTGGTGGCTCGAGGTCTACTGGGCGATATACTTTCCTATCTAACTGATCTATGGTTTTCGCCCTCAAGAACTGTGGAGATTTTGGTGTGTAGGCGCTTTGACATATCCAAGGGGGATTGACTGTATGGCACGCGTCTCCCGTTTCAAGCTCCCTCCTTTGCCTCTCTCCTTCTTTGCCATTGGTAGTCTGGCTTAAACGCTCAATATCGGCTGTTGTTGATGGGGTGACTTCTCTCCTTTTCATCAATAATAGTGGTGTTCCCCAGGTCTGGTCTTTGCATCCCGCATTTCATTAATGATCTTCTCACCTGCACATCTAACTCTTATTCACTCTCGTATGCCGATGACTCGGCCCTTCATTCTTCGAACTGTCCTATTTCATCTGCTCCCTCTTTTACTTAGAATTGCCTCTCGTCTCTTTCCGATTCTATTCTCGCTGATCTGATAGAATTTCCGGGTGGGGCTGTCTCAACTAACTAAACTAAATTTTTTAAAAACCCAACTTACAAATCTCCCTCTCTAAGTTACCTTCTAACTTTCCTATCTCTTTTCGACGGTTCTCTCGTCCCTCTTAAACATATAAACA
>JABUQX010096213.1:15000-20744 GCA_015478945.1 Trachelipus rathkii
GAAAAAGAAAAATTAAAGATGACCATCAGAAAAAGCTATGGTTACTTAAATTTTGATTCTTTAAACATATAAAATAAAAACTCACCGCCAAATGCTTCTACTTTATTTATTTATTTTTTTTATAGTTATTTTAAAGTCTCCCGTTTATAAATGTTCAAAAATAAGCATGTACAACATTTCAACTTTTCATTAACTCCTTTTTATATTGTTTGCACTATATTTAAGCATTTCTGTAAGTTTCATGAAAAATTAATGAGGGCTATTTTGACAAGTACCACTGGATCTTTGTGAAATATGTATTTGTCTTTTAATATTTCTGCTTTCTTTGTGTTTCTCCTTCTTTTATTTTGCATCATCTGAGGCATCATCAATTCACATAAGGAAGATTTTTCTTCAAAAAAGTTGTAGCGATTGATGACAAGCAGAATTTGAAAGCGTGACATGGCGTGGTAAAGATTGAGTTTCAATTTGTGGAATCAATAAACATATAGGTTGGTCTTACCTCACCAGGTGGTGTAGGCAGTGCGTTGTGCGCTGATTTATGCGGTGGTACTCCATACAAATCCAGTGTACCGGTGGTGGGTGGTGCGGAGCGCGGTGAGGGATTGGAACTGGCCAGAGATGCGGTGAGACAAAAATGACTATTGCGGGTGCGGGTACGATGCGCAAAATTCGGTGTCGCGAACACTAGCACCATTGATTAAAGAAAAATATTAATGCCACTGGTCTTCAATGGATTAACAATGCACTTTCAAATGCTTACATATTGAGACATTTGTTACTACCTATTTCCCAATTTGAGTTTTTTTACTCAAATGTAGTTAAAGATTTGTTGTTTTGCGTGAAAATTTTATAAAAGAAATAATGAAATTGCAAGGAACAGAGAAGAAAACATTTTTAAACAAGGTTTTCGTTTTCTGTTTTTTTTTATTTATGAGAATCTTCCTCAGAATCATTTCATTCTTCTTAACGTAATTTCGTCAGTTCAACTAAGTATGAACGAAACACCCACCTTTTTTTTTAAAGTGTCAAAGTATAAAAATTAGTTTGTGTAAAAAAAATTTGTAAAAACTATAATTATATATACTAGTAATAGTTTATCTTAAGATGTTGAGAACAATATAATTGGGGGATGAAATATATTTTAGCAAAATTAAGTGAATGAGTTTTAAAGAGAGAGAAATGACAAGAGAATAATAAATAGTTTTGAAATTTGAAGTTGAATAAGTTTAGATAGTCACTATATAGTTAGGGAAATTCTTTTTCTGAACGAAACCCTTCGGAGTAGTGTCCCCATAGTTTGTGAATATTTTGATATTATATTATTTTTCGAAGTAGTTTATGTCAATACGTAGTTGTAATATTTAATTAGTTTTATGGTTATATAATTATCGTATAAAATTACTGATAAAGAAATTTGGACTGTAATAAGACGGTATATATTTTGTAATTAATATTATCTGACTTAAATTATTGTTTATTTATTACGATAGGCATTTCTGATTTTGTCACCATATGAAATTTTTAATATGTATTTGTAATTATTTCGATGTTAAGCTGTGCCATTTTTCGCAATAGGAAAATTAATAGCGGTCATTTTTGTTGTGTTTTGAATTTAGCTGTGGCCAATCTCACAATTTTGAACATCACTTAACTATGGGTTCCGTTGTAAAATGCTTGGGCTATTGTTTATTCTTGATTAATTTTTCGGCTTAATTATTTTTAAAGCAAAATACTAGGTTAGCATGTTCTAAAACTATTATTATTGTCGTTATTTAATATGGCATGTATGTTTAGCATATCTTTGTTCGGTTGTGTTATTAATTATTCAAGTTTGATTATGTTAGTTTTGGTGTAAGAAGTGCCAGGATATAGAATTTTATTAAAGTGACATAGTAAGATGTGAATAAATAAAGAACCTTTAGATATAATAGTACATAAAAGAATTTGATTGTTAAGTCACGAAGTATTGTATTTAAAGAAATATTTAATTGTTTGTTTCGTTTGAAAATTAAGAAAGCAAAAGCATTTATTTTACTGGAGTTTAACTTGATCATTGAAAATAGTTATTTATAGGTTATGAATATTTGGAGATTTCAAGTAAATAAGAGATATATTACTAATTAATTGTTGAATATGAAACTGCCGTGCGACGCATTTTGTTATCAGAGTTGACGCATTTTGGAAGTCACTGACTGACCCTTTTGAATTACTGACATGACTGGGACAAGTTAATATAGTGATATAACAACGATTTTGGAGAGACAGTTTTATAATTAGTTTGAGACATTTGAAATATTACGTGACGTTAATGAAATAAAATCAACTTTAGTAGTTATTCAGTGTAGACGTATATAACTTAAATTTGAGACTTTGATTTAATTTTTTACGTTTTGGACTTGATAACTTAACTTTGAAAATAGTTAGAGTGACTTTACATTTTGAGATATCCACATATCGAGACTTTGACATTTATAATAGAACTTTGTTAGTTGATAATGTGAATTGATTTTGTACTTATATTGTGTGAATCAAATTAAGTATTGGAAGTTAGATTAGCTTAGGCTTTCTTTTTAATAATTTGGACTTTCTTGAAATTACTTTTCGAATAATCAGACTTTATTGATACTTTAGCGACTTACAATTGATAGGTGGAATTACTTTGGACTTCGACATCTTTGAAATTTAATTCACGCTTTGATACAGTAAGCTGATTTTCAATCTACATAAATTAAAATGACTTGAGATTGGCAGTTACACATTGATTTGTGATCTTAATTATACCAATGATTTACATTGAGAATATCTTTGATTTGGAACTAAACTTTTTCATAAGTGGACTTTTATTTTGAGTTTGAGCATTTAAGTGCTTTTTTGGAAATTATTTTAGTTGAATTGAAGCACATACGTTTGATAGCCAGGGTATTTTGACTTGTTTTGAAATCGGAATGAAAATTATGACTCTCTTAACGGAAATCGCTGTGAATGACTTAGTTTATTTTAATAATTTCATATTTGAATTTGTGGATAACTTTGAACAAGGCCATTGAGATTGGACTTTAGAAATCTTGATGCTTGATTATAATTGTTTAGCTTTGAGATCGGGTAAATATCCAATTAGTTTATTTTTGAATTTGTATAACTAGTTTAGTTTATAACTTAAGATAGAACTTTAGAAGTTTTGAAGGTTTTTTCAAGTGACATTTTCGCAAACACTCTTGAAATATATTGAAAATAAGTAGTTGATATTCGTTTTAGACGATAAAGTAACAGAAAGATTTTATGAATATGTGTAATTTTAAATATACGAATAGGTTGATTATAACTTTAGGATTATTGAAGTTCTCGAGGTTCAACCTTGGGGTAAACGTCTCTGAAAATCTATACGAGTACTTTAACTCAAACTAGTATAAAAAGGTTTAAAGACTAACATCACATGCAAGTGTATAATATTTAAATAATTTGATAGATAAGTATAGTAATTAAGAATTTTGACAACAGCAGTGTGCAGATTTAAGTATAAGTTACCAATATAACGATGTTATTGGATATTTGAGTGGTGTAGGTAGTACTCTATTGGCACTACCACAAGAATTTTCTGGTGTCAGAACAATAACGTTATGGGTTTTAGGTTGTGCATTTTGATGTTTGTTTTCCCGTTCTTCCGCAGAGTAGTGTCTCTTTTGGTGGGAGAGGTGTGTAAGGGCCTTAAAGCTTTTGAGAAGGAATCCACGTGTGTATAGGACATAAGTAAGTTAAAATGGAGGATAAGAAACTTACTCAAGAGAATACGGAGATGAAAGAAGAATAATTTGTGAATTTGTAATAAAGAGGACATGAGGTCAAAAATTGTTATGGATGGTTGTTTTTCTTGTGTGAGAAAAGCCACAAATCAGAAGTGTATAACGAGAAAAAAGAATAAGACATCATGTAGCTAGAGAATGGCAGGTCCTACAGTGTAGAAAAGGAGGCCATATGGAATCACATTGTTTCAGAAAGTGGAAATGTTGTTTCTGGTGCGGAAAACAAGATCACAAGATAGCATTTTGTACAGTAAAAGTAAAAGAAGACAAGCGAGAAAAGGTTATTGATGTGAAACAGGAGGAAATTATTAGTGTGAAGGAACAAAGAACAGAAATATTTTGTTTATATTGCGGAGAAAGCCATTTTATGAAAGAATGTAGAGATTTTCAGAGTGATGTATTACAATTGATTTTTAGAATACAAGAGCTTGAGGCTCGGGAAACGGATCGGAACCTTGAGAGCGACTGCAGCGTTCTCGAGGAGAATATGAAAGAAACAAGTTGCTCGAATGAACAAGTTTATGACGTTGCAGAGGTAACACAGCCAATATCAGAAAAAATAAAAGTGAACAAAGAAACTGACACCATTCAAATAAAGGAAACTGAAAGAGTTGAAAATAGCAAGGATTTAGATAAAAGAGTTACAACAGAGAAGAACAAAAAAGGAGCTTGGGTAAACCCAGCAGAAACATGTAGGAAAAGAGGAAAGAAAAAGAAAAGAAAGTTACATCGTAGATAGGTTGATTAAGAAATAAGTATGTTTTAAGTGAGAAGAATGAGAAATAGGAAACATTTTGTGTATATTGTTAAATATTTTACATTTTATAAGAGGAATAGGAATATGTACATTGCTGTGGCAGTTGGAAACATTGTGTGGCAATGAAATCGATATTTGCATATTTTGGGAAATATATTGCCTTGGCAGTCAGTAATCGAATTGCTATGGCAATAAAATAATAATTATATGATCTCCTGGCGATTAGAAGTTGTCTTGAGACTCGAAAATATTTGTTAGATTTGGACCATTGGTGGAGAAATTATTTTTGTGACTGCATTTTAGTATTCTTTGTTAATTTCAGTTGCATTAATTTTGAATGAGTATTTGTTCATTGACAGAGGAATAGACAAGTATCAGCTTACCGAAATTCATAAAATTACACTAGAAGAGTGCAGAAAATTTTGTTTGTTAAACAAGAAATAGAGTATAAATTGATGTCATGGATGCTAAATTATGAGAATGACTTTGAAGATACACTAAAGAGCTT
Source organism: Trachelipus rathkii (assembly GCA_015478945.1). Taxonomy (NCBI): domain Eukaryota; kingdom Metazoa; phylum Arthropoda; class Malacostraca; order Isopoda; family Trachelipodidae; genus Trachelipus; species Trachelipus rathkii. Next base: position 20,069 of record JABUQX010096213.1, read on the forward strand.
AGTATGGTCTTTTGGTGAGGGGTTGTCTGTAGGATATTTGGCAAAATCCACAAGTAAAAGTTACAGCTTGATTTTGTTTCGTAAATAATATCGAAACAATAAAAAATCTTGGTAACAGATTTTTAAAGCAAGTATTGTTGTATAAATAAAGATAGTATGTGTGTGTTTATAATAATAAAAATACAAATACTATATTATGTAGGAAACTTCAAAAGGAAGGCGTAAAGTATATATATATTATATATATAATATATATATATATATATATAATATGATTATATATATATTATATTATATTATCTATATATATAGTACATGTATATATTAATCTTATTGCTAAGTAGGTTGTAGAAGGTTATAATGTAAATTGTGTATAATGGGATAGCATATGGTGTGTATAGCAAGCTAATGTGTGGTGTGTTCTGTGGGTATTTAAATAAATAATTATTGAATGTATATATAGGGTTAGAGATAATTAGTTGTAAATAATTAGTAATAAACGAGAAAGATTTTAATACTTTAAAGTGTTTGTATAATAGTAATATTAATAAAATGTTAGTAGTATCTGATTAAATGAATATTAGAAAATTAAATGATAATGGCGAAGGATCAAAAAGTGTATAGTAGATTTTTATTATTTACGAAAGGGGATAGTATTAAAATGTCATGATATAAG
>JABUQX010096214.1:0-12500 GCA_015478945.1 Trachelipus rathkii
GTGGGTTTTTTTTTTATTTGTTTTTTTTTTTTCTTATTATTTGATTTTCTTGAAATTATTTACATTATTTTATTTCTTTTTTTGGTTTTTGAGATAGGAAAGTTATATCTGCTTCAGTTTAATGTAGCCTCTGTAGTCTGTCTGATTTTTATTTTATTTGCTCTGTTAATCTTTTTGGCGCATTTTTTCTGTGAAAGAAAGGAATGAGTGTTCTTTCCTAATACTTTCATCTCTAAGTATAGTGAGTAGTTCGATGGGCGTTTCTTTAATCCCAATTTGATCTAGTTATTGCCAAATTTACTATAGTTGTATTTTTGAGCTATTATTGTTTATTAGATAGTTAGTAAGGATATCTTAAGTAGCTGTGCTTCCTTTTTTTTCTTGAATAGGTTTGGTGTACTCTTTGCGATTGCTTTTGCTACACACTGGAGGGAAAGTGCTAGTATTTGAGACTATATAGGGAGTTATAGTTTAATCAAATTGGGTGCTTGGGTAGTGGCAATTTCGGATTAGCATCTACTCCTTTCAATTAACTTGTGTGGAGTGATATGTCTATCATGGGCCTACCCGTTCTTTCCTATTTCCTTTTTCTTTATAGATTTCAGGGGCCTATGCAATCGATCAAATGTATTCAATGGCAAAGACATTAGGACACCCTTTGTAGAATGGCAGAAGTGAGGTATGAAGAGAAATGCTTCAGATCGTCTAGGGTGAGGTTAGTGGAAAATAGGAGGCTGGAAGAGATTTTGGCTCTTTTCAGTTTGGACATGCCGATGCCGAGGGGAGAGAGGGAAAGGAAGATTTACAGAATTGCTAGAGATTTTTTTTTGGCAAGAGGCCAGTGAAGATTTTCTATTTTTGTAGGTTAGAACCAAGGAATGTTTAGCGCACTTTCGTTTTTGATGTAAAGCCAGCTGTTGCTTCGTCGAAGAGTAGTCCCTGCAACGATTTCTAGCTGAATGAATAATTGTGCGAGAGTGGATTGGAGTTAACGAAATTTTTCCATCTCCCCGATAGCGCGACTGTCTCTAGCCTGAATGGCCAGAGATTACAGGCACGATCGAACCATGGTTTATGACGAGAAGAATAGTTTAGTTGAAAGGTAATGATCTTGACTAGTCCACTTCTAATCGATTTTACATTGTCTCTCCTTTATCTTTTAAATATTATTCTATCATCATTTTCATTATTACCTAACTTTGATGTTGTAGCCAATTTGGCTAATCATTCTGCAAACTTGGAACGCTTACATTTTAAGTTCCCTGGTCTAATATATTTTTATACATATTATGATGACACCACTGATAAGAAATCAATTACGGACGGCACAAATCATGTCTCTCATTCCTATTTTGTAATAAATACTTTTTCTTATATCAATTATTATTATTATTATTATTAATTATTATTATTATTATTATTATTTATTTATTTATTATTATGTTATTATTTATTATTATATTATATTATTATAATTATTATGTATTATTATTTATTATTTATTTATGAGAAATTCAAGATATCAAAAATTTTTGATGCTTTAAATAATTTCGTTGAGGGTTTTTGAACCCTTGACCCTCCCTGTCTACAAGCCTTGTGATATAATATATATATAATATATATATATAATATTATATATATATATATATATATATATATTATATATATTAATATTATATATAATATATATATATATATATATATATATATATATTATAAATATATATATTATATATATATATAGTATTTATTTAGTAGAGCTGAGTAGTTAGTGAAAAATTTTTTAATATATATTATTTTCCAAATAATGCGTCTCGTCATCAGCAGTCAGTTGATCTAAAAATTTACTATTATATCGTCATTTTTCTTTTTAAATAGTTCAATTTTGGTTCTTCTATCATTTAATATATATTATATATATATTATATGTAGTATAGTATATTATATTATTATTATATTATATATATATATTATATTATATATATATATATATATATATTTTATTATATATTATGATATAATTATATATATATTATATATATAGTATATTATATATCATATACGTAATAATATATACGAATTATTCTTTTGTGTTTTTTTAAATGTGTCGATAATAATTCATCCTTTTCTGATAATTTTATAAATGCCCAGTTTTTGGGCAGGCATTTAATGAAATGGGCAAAATGCCTTGGACATAATGCCCATTTTTAAATGTCCTGCCTCACTGGGTCATTTTTGCCCACGTCATTTCACTTATTCCATACATTGCATATCTTACTTAGATCCCCGTATAGGCAAGTTTTTTTGTAACACAATAGTTTAGAAGCAAGTTAGATCATCACTTGTTGTTGTGCAGTTTATATAAAACTTCAAATCTGAGCGAGCCTATTCATGTCGCTCAGCTCGATTAAAAGGAAATTAAACGAAAGGTCTTACAGATTACATACACCTTCTACATTAGTAGTCGAGATTAACAGATTTCACTGTGAAGAATTTCTACATACCCAGGTAGTGGCAATAGAACATACGCATTACGCAACAAAGATGTGGCAAATGATTTGAAAACATCACCAATGAAAAACGATACAATATAAATCATGATCCTATTCAGTTGGTTTGGATATGAGATGATGCAAATATTTACCTACGCTTGAGTCAACTTGCAAGGAATTATAGTTGGCCTGTTCTCCATTTAGTTGTTCCAAGTGGAGAGTAATTTGCATTTATGTGTGATGATTTAAAGATGAAACAGACTCTCAGCAGAAAAGGCATGAAATTAATGTTTCTCATTAGCATCAACCTTCCTTTTATATTTTCATTATTTCAATACTAGTACATAAAAGTATATAAATCCATTGTAAAATCTCCTTTCATTAAGGGAGGAGGTTGGGAAAGAGGTTGGTGGGGTGGCATTTTGAGCTGGGTCCCCTTTCGTAACCCTGGGTAACTACAATTATATAATAGATGTTTTTTTGTTGCTGTTGTTTTGGTGGTGTAGGGAACTGGTCTATATAATTATATTGAGTTTTTAGGCATTGATTATATTGATTTTGGTGATAGTATATTAATTTTTTGATTATTATATAGTATTATAGTTATATATATATCTATATGTATATATTTTTTTTTAGTTAGTATATAATTATATGTATTTTAGGTATAGTTCATAATGTATATTAGTATTTTAGCGTATTATATTATTTATTTATATTATTAGTATATATTTTAATTACATTTTTTCGCATCGGGCGAGAGTCTTTTGGTATCGTGGGTTTAATAATCTTTTGGTGTAAACATCTCACATCTGGTGGATGCAAAAGAAAAATTTGACATCTGCTGTCAGTCTACTAAGTTTTGGTCTCCCATATTAACAAAAGTTTTAAGACTTGGGGTGGGTTTTGTCTGCCTAAGAGCTTTCTTCCTTAGTTCTGTAAGCGCAAATATTTTTGTGTATAAGCGGAATCAGATGAAGATTTATAAGTGAGAAGTAATTTGAGGTAGAATATTGATATAAATAAACTTTGGGTTCAAATTGTTTTAAATATGCTTTTTTCAGAAAGTTTTTTTATTTAATATAAGCTTTTTTTTAGAAGCGGGTAACGTGTTTGTAGATAAGAGATCACGTTTAACTTAATTAATACATCCAGAGCATTGGAGGAGGCAGACTTATTTTCCTACACAGCCATATTATCATTTCAATATTCAGAAAAAAATAAATATAATATTTTAATTGTTTAGTATTTTAATTTTGATGCTTGCGCATTTTTCCGTTTTGTTTTGACTTAATAAATTTTTTATTAAATACTCTAGTTAATATGTTTACTCTATACTAGTTCTTAATTAAAGTGTATTCTTCTTTTAATAATAATAATATAATAATAATAATAACAATACCGTAATAATAATAATTTTTTTTTCCCCAGGTCTAGGATCTAGAGCAGGGTTTGCACAAAAAGAATCAAATGAAATTTAAATCAAATGATTTTTTTTACGTAATTTTTTTAATAAAAAAACCGAGTTTTTATTTTTTTTATTTTTTTGGCAAATTTTTTTTTTTTTTTCTAAAGTTAATTTTAATTAATACTAGGCTTTTACCGTAATTAACTGATATAGTATTTCATATTTAATCTAATATGATTTAAGTAAATTTCTCAATTGTATTTCAAGTCCTATTTTAATAAAGAAATAATAAATTAGAGAAACTACAAATATTTTAAATATTTTTAACTATAATATATATATATAATTTTAAGAAATTAAACTAAATATAATTATATTACTAAATTATTATTAATTAGGTGATAATTGGATTATTTACTAATTTTATAAAAATAATAATAAATTTTAAGTCAATCTGTGTATAAAAAAAAAAAAAAAAATCCCGGTTCGATGTTCTGGAAAATATCGTTCAATATTTATTGCACCCTTTTAGAAATTATACATTAGAGAATTATATTTTTATATGCACATATTTTTCACGTCTATGGTTTCAAAAACACTGAAATTTTTTCACGATATTTTCTGAGTCTTTCCCAAATTAACTTAATTCAATATTCAATTATGGCATCTTTCATGCTCGAGAAAAGTAAATTAGTTTTTTTTTTTTTTAACAGAACTTCTAAATAATGAAAATAAAAAAACCTTTTCCGCTTAATTTTATATTATTTTATTATATATATATATTTATTATATATATATATTATATTTATATATATTATATATTATTATATATATATATTATTAATATATCTATATATATTATATATATTATATATATATATATATATATTATTATTTTATAAGTATATATATACCGTATTATATAATATATACCGTATATATTATCTACTTACAACTATTAGATGATAGGTATATAGTTGGTTATATTATTGATTATATATTTTTTTATTTTAGGGTAGGTTAGGTATTATATTAGGGTATATATACGTATCTAGTATATATATATATATATATATATATATATATATATAGTATTATTATTTATTTATATTTATACAGTGAGTACAATTTATATGTTTAATACTCATTGACAATTACATATATAAGAGGTTTGTTTATATAAGAGTGGAACATTTAGAGAATAACGTTAATTAGAGAGCTAAATTGGAGAGTAATTTATTCGTTTTACTAATCTTATTAATTATAAGGTAATAATTAGGATTTTTAGCTATTTTATTAAAATAACTTAAAAAGGCAATTTGTGCCTAAAAAAAATATAAAAAACCATTGATTTTTTGATTTTTTCGATTTTCTTTTTAAAAAAAATCAAAAAAATCACACCAACTCTGCAGTTCAATGATAGAAGAGAATTGTAAATAATAAAAAAGTTATATGTGAATAACTTTATCATTGGAAGTTAATGACAATACTCGAATACGGTACACAGTTCCATTTTATTAATGTCTTTATTAGTCCGGGTAATTAAACTAGATGTTAAAATTTAATAAATATTTTCAATAATTCATCAAAAACCCAATTTGTAATGTCTTTCTTTGCTTATTTATAAAAAATAAAATAATAATTGTCGAAATATAATCTAAAATTAATTAATTTAAAAAAGAAAAATGAGTCATAATATATATATATATATATATATATATATATTTATATATTATTTATTATTATATTATCTATATATATAATTATATATATTTATCTATATATATATATATATATATATATATAATATATATATATATAATAATTTTATTTTATTATTAACTAACATAGCCTCTTTAATCTGAGTATATTGGTCAGGGAAGTATTTTGTATGGTTTTTGACCAAGTGGAAGGTGCAGGAATATTTAGTTGCCTGATTATCAAAATATATTATATATCTATAATATATATATATATCTTATATTATATATATATATATTATTATATATATATATATATATATATTATAGTATTATAGTATATATATATACATATAATATATATATATTATTTATTATTATTTTATTATTATACAAACACTTATTCCCGCTTAAGCGGGGTACTGGTACGTGCAGCTCCCCTAATTCATATTTTCCTTCATCTCGCCCACCCACCTCCTCCATTCCTTTCTATCTCTCGCCACCGCCCTACCTTCTCCACCCTCATTCCTCTCTCTTCCAGCATTTCCTTTTTTCCATCCTTCATCTTCTTCTTGGTCTCCCCCTTCCTCTCCTTCCTAATCCCCTCCGCCTCACCAAACTCTCCTACCAACCTCTGTTCCTTCCATTCTTCTCCAGGTGTCGGCAACCCATCTTAACATTCTTTCTTCCGCTCTCTCACAAACCTAGTTCCTTTCCAATCACATCTCTTTCTTTATCTACCTCTATGCCCCAAGACTTCTCCTTTACTTTAACCCCACACACCGCTCTCAACCCTTTCATCTCAAACACTTCCAATTCTTCCTTGGAGCTATAGCCATTTAACCCCATGTTTTTCACACCTTCATATTATGTACCGCTGTTGGCACACTAAATTTTTTTCAAACATACCTCATCCATACTTATAGGGGTGAAACACCTCCCCTTTCGGGCATCCCTCAGACCACTCATGCTCTCGTTCCAGCTCTATACTCTGGTGATCAATCTCTTCCTTTCATCCCTCCTTCCTTACCCCAATCCATCCCTAGATATCTAAAAACCTTTACTTCTTCTAAAACCTACACCTGTTACTATGAGGTCTAACCCAATCCCCTCATCTGTTTCCTCCTCGCAAACACTAACACTTTACTGCTTCCTGTTTATGCTCCAACACCCCCTTCAACTTGGACACCGTGCAGTGTAAAGTACCACCGGTGTTTTTTTTCGATTAATAGGTCCATGGTTAATTTGTGTCATGTTCATTTCCATCTATCACCTCTTATTCTTCTTCATATCCCAATCCCCCTCTCCCCTCCCTCATCATTTCTCTACAGACACTCTCCATAAAAATAATTAGAAAAGCCACGGTGAGCATTACCATCCCCTGTTCTCAACCCTCTCTGCTACTTCCAAAGCTCTCACTCTCCCCTCTAATGACTCGTCACAACACATTCTACTATTGGCCTAAAAAGGCCCTAAACACCTTTTCACTAATTTTAGGGCCCTAGGGTTCCAGGTATTCTTTGGCCAGCACCCTCTTTCATAATTCCCCCTTCTCTTACTCCTTATTTCATAGACAGTGCCCCTGTCATTGAGATTTTGAAAACTACCCATGACACGTTTCTCGCTTTATTTTCCGTATATTCTTTCTCCTTCAGAATTTTCTCCAATTTGTTGAAACTTGATCCCACAGCGTTGGGGCCCCCTTCCCTACCCCTCGGGCTGGGGAATCCTTCCTTGTTCTTTTTTTTCTTCTTCGGTCCATATCTCTATGTTTTCCTTCGTTTAGACTTCACTAGAAACTCTTTCAATTAGTATTGGTTCTCCATTACTTCATTCGGCTCTTACTTACAGCTCTAAACATGACCAAATGCCTCTCTTAATTACTGTTTTACACTCCATCCCTATCCCCTTTCCCTTTAATAAAAGGGGTTAACCAAAACAACCATTCCTACCCATCCTGTGGAACTACGGTGGTTATGTCCCTTCCTCCAACATAAATTTTATAACCTATACAGCCATTCCTCCACCCCTCTATATATGGTGAATATATGATATATAAATATATATAATATATATATATAATATTTTAGTATATATAGTATTTATTATATATAATTATATATAATATATTATTTTTATATATATATGTATTATAGTTATTATGAGTTATATTTATTAGGTAATATATATATTGTTTTAAGTGAGTTATTTGGTAAATTATAGCCTTTTTTCAGAAGTTATATATATTATTATTTATTTATATTTTTATATATATATATATATGTATTATATATATTTATATATATATATAGTTATATTTGTATATTATATTAATATATATATATATATCATATATATATAGTATATTCAAATCATTGATATTATAGTTATTATATATATTATTATTGTAAAAGAAAAAAATTCTTAAAAAATAAAGAGTGAGATGGTAATTGTTCCTTTGTTCATTTCATAAACATAAGATATAACAATTCTTAATACATATATAACGAATCTATTAAACAATCTAGGCCTTTCATCTTATAATTATCTTTAGACTAGTGTATCGCTTGGCAGTCTCCTAAGCCTATCTATCGTTTGCCCTGATCTACATTGTTTTTACCTATGACCTACTATCATAAAGTATTACTACTGGCCCACCTTAGGCTGATCTAAAGCGAGACTATGCTTAATTTATAGTTTAAGGGTGGGATTACTTAATTCTTAGAGTACATGTAATATATTTATAATAATTATATTTAGTAATTATTGGATTTTATTGAGTGTTTCAGGCTGTCGGTAACAATTCAATGTTCATGTTTTATACGGACTATTATAGGTCTAGTAAAGATTTGTCAAATTTGGGGGTGGTGTGGTTTCGTGTGTTATTTAGTTTGAGATGGCGTGTTTACCTTTGTGGGGGTTCGAAGGTGAGGGCTCGGGTTAAAGTACTTGGGTGCTATTAAAATTTTTTATCACAGTAGAGAACATTTTAAATTTTTTTCCACTGTTGTGGGTTCGAAGGTGAACTTTTAAATTACTTTTATTAGTAAAACTTTTATCACAGAAAGAACACTTAAATGGATTTTTACCCGTGTGAATTCGAATGTGTCTTTCTAAATTACTTTTCTGATTAAAATTTTTATCACAATAAGAACACTTAAATGGCTTTTCACCTGTATGGGTTAGAATGTGGGTTTTTAAATTATTTTTATCTTTAAAACTTTTATTACAGAAAGAACACCTTAATGGCTTTTCACCTGTGTGGATTCGAATGTGTCTTTCTAAATTGCTTTTATCATTAAAACTTTTATTACAGTAAGAGCACCTAAATGGTTTTTCACCTGTGTGGGTTCGAATGTGGGTTTCTAAATGAGCTTTTTTATTAAAACTTTTCTCACAGTAAGAACACTTAAATGGCTTTTCACCCGTGTGGGTTCGAAGGTGAACTTTTAAATTACTTTTATCGTTAAAACTTTTCTCACAGTACGAACACTTAAATGGCTTTTCACCCGTGTGAGTTCGAATGTGGGTTTCTAAATGAGGTTTTTGATTAAAACTTTTCTCACAGTAAGAACACTTAAATGGTTTTTCACCCGTGTGGGTTCGAATGTGGGTTTCTAAATGATGTTTGTGCTTAAAACTTTTCTCACAGTAAGAACACTTAAATGGTTTTTCACCCGTGTGGGTTCGAGTGTGCTTCATAACAAATTTTGCCTGTGGTAAGACGCCTTCTGCTTCAACTTTAACTGAAAATAAAATAAAAAACACAATAGGTACATTAATAAATAAGTCATTTAAAAGAAATAACAAACAAAAGTTGTGGAATGAGAAAAGAATAATTAAAAAAATATAATTTTAATTTACCCTCAATACTATTTTAGTCAGCTAAATAAATTTAAATATTAGTTATGACTCATAATTTGAGAAGTTATAAGTTATAACGTTTTTGAACCAGATTATGAAAGGTAATAATAACGTCATTAAAACAATGACGTCAAATCAGAAATAATCGCTCATAATCTGAAAACGACAATAAATTTTTATGACTCCCGAGAGCAGGCTATGCCTAGCTAACACGAACGTCGACTCCGAGAATGCTTTTGTAATACAAAAATTGTGTTTGATTGAGAGCGTGTTTCAAACATTTTTAAACTATGACGTCAGTCATATCATCATGAAAAATCATTAATCCATAATTTTAATAGGTGCGCACGAACGCAACTATTTACTACTAGTATTTTCCTCTAGAATAAGTACTTCCTGTTGGTGTTCCATCATCGTTATTTGCAATAATAATAATAATAATAATAATAATAATAATCTACTGAAACTGAAGCAAAAAAATACTTATTCTTTTATTATGAATAAAATCTACTCTTTAAGATTTTATTAATTTTGCACCATTAATTAAAATATTAATCCCATTTTAACTTTTAAAAGTACTATAAAGTCTCTCCTCTTTTAAAATTATTATCATAGCTTGAATTCGTCTTCCACTTTATCTCAATTAAAACTCAGGAAGGATATAATTTAATATCACAGGACAGAATTACAAGAGTTTTACGGTTCAAGGTTTGCTCTGTTGGGGATATTTAATGTGGTTGTGCCTGAGGTATAGTATTGTTTGGGTATGCGAACTAGGGTTATTTGGGAATGAATGTATTTAGAGATAGGAGTGTCTGAGGGTGGGGGATGAGTGCTGAATATGTTAAGAGTATCATGATGTCTGTGTGATTTTTTTCTTCTTTTGGTGCAGGGGGTAGTTGTAATGTTTGATGCAGAGGGTAAACTATTGAGAAGGATTTCCTGTAAAATTGACACCTGATCATGTCGAGGTGATTTTTTTTATGTGAAAGTTCTTGTTTCAGTTCGTAGATGATGGATGGGTGTAGTGGGAAGGCAGCCCGTTATTATCCTAAATGCTTTGTTTTGACATATTGTTCCAGTTGGATTATGTATTGATGCAGTTCTCTACAGATATATATATATATATATATAATATATATTTATATATATATATATATTTATATATTATATATATATATATATATATATATATATATATATAATATATATATATATATATATATATATATATATATATATATATATATATATATATATATATATATATATATATATATATATTAATACAAAGGTGGGTATTTAACGCGTTAAAGCGTTTTATCGTTAATTATCTCTGTTAATTTTTCGTAACTTTTAAACGCTTTCCGTAATTTCCGAAAGAAGTAACGCGACTATTAACGCAGTTAAAATTTTCCCTACATCCGTTAATCGTTACTTTAATTTAGGAGTTTATAAAATATTTTCTTATCAAGATTTTTAAAAATAGTCTGAATACTATTTTGAGAAACTTTATTTTCCAAAATTTCCTAAACGCTCATCTCAACGGCTCAAAATGTGTTTATTCTTACACGGTTATTATCCCGTTTAAAAATGGTTGACGTTTTTCTTTTGCTGTATTCTCATTCTTATGGTTCGCCTGAAGAAAAAGCAGATAGTACTGTAATGCCCGTTAAAATGAAGTCATAAACTTCTTTCGTAGTTACTTGAACTGCTTCTTTTGCGACTAGTGGAAAATATAAGAACTAGCCTCATAAGCGTTGTAACTTATAAAAATATACATATGTATTAAAATTCTAAGTTGGTATATCCTATTATGTTTACAATAATATACTACTCGCGTGTCCGTAAAAGAATGTCCAGTTTCAATGCTTTATTATAACAGCGTAATATACAAAATCAACAGCATATCATACATCAAAGTGAAGGTCATTGAACAGAGTTTTTCCTACATATGTTCAATATGCTGCCCCTTCGTTATAGGGGATACATTCAGCCGATAATCCAATTCCTCCCAAACATTGGTTAAAAGATCCGGAGTAATGGAAGGAACGGCATGTTCAATTCGCGTTTCAACTCTGCGTATAACTATGGCATCCCCATAGGAGAAATCGCCATGCGCGTTAAGTGCCGGGGACCGGGGGGCGCGGCAGATATATAGACTCTGTCGTTCTGCGACCATTATGACCACCAACGATCTGTGAGTAAGTCGTTCAACACGCTCGCACTATTGTGGACTCCAATGTGGCAGGGGCTCCATCTTTGTGCCAGTTTAAAGTATACCGCTTTCATCTCTAATAATTGCTGAAAAGAGCCATTATGTAGAACATTTCCGAGATAGGCGACCCCTGTTACGGTTGCTTCTGCCAAAAAGAAAGGTCCGTAGACCTGGCGTCGGTATATGGCGCAGAAAAAGTTAACCTTTGAGGAATCACGTTCGTGTTCTACAAGTTTATGCGGATTTTCAGACCCAAGATACGAACATTATGGGCAAATTCACCTTACCCCTGAGATGAAAGTGGACTCATCGCTAAAGACTATACGATCTAGAAGGTCATCGTCTCGACCTAACACGGCACAGGCAAAGGTAAACCGTAGAGCCTGTCGTCGGGCTTTAAAGCATGTACAAACTGCATCCGGTATGCACGCATGTGTAAAAGTTTCCTTAACACCTTCCACACCGTGGTTTTTGGCACCTTCAGTTCGCTGACTTGCTCTCCGAACGATTTCTTAGGATATGAAAAAACGAGGCCCTGATACGGTCCAAATCCTGTACAGTCCCCTTTGGGCCGTCCTGTACTTTGCCTTTACAAAGACATCCATGTAGTTTGCAAATTGCTATTACCAGTCGGCGAATGTTTTGCCACATGGAGGATCACATTGAAAACGTAAACGATACGCACGATTGAAATCGTAAATTACAGATTCACCACTAGCAAATTAGTAGCTAGAACACAGAAAGCTTTTACGCTCAGGCACTCGCCACTTTGTCACAGTATGTGTCGCACGCCTAGAGAAGACGACATCTGAGATGGC
>JABUQX010096214.1:17500-31014 GCA_015478945.1 Trachelipus rathkii
GAAGCAACCGTAACAGGGGTCGCCTATTCTCGATATGTTACAACAATGGCTTGTTCCACCAATTCATTACAGGATGAAGCTGCGTAAACTTTATTATGCAGCAAGATGATGCCCCTACCACATATGGGAGCTCACATAGCGCGATTGTGGCTGAACGACGTACTCCCAGATCGTTAGGATTGGTCGTAATGTTCCAGACGACAGAGCTCTATAAATATCTAGGCCCCCCCGCGTCTCCGCGACTTAACGCCAGTGCTATTCTTCCATATGGGGCTGCCCAATGCATTCTATGCCGAGTTTTGAGACGCAGAATGAACACGCCGCTGCGTCCATTACGCCGGATCTGTTAACCATTGTTTGGGAGGAATTGGATTATCGCTGGATGTGTCCCCTATAACGGACGAAAGGGGCACATAGTTGAACGATTTGTATCAAAAACTGCTGCTTCAATGACCTTCATTGAATGTATGTCCTGAGTCAGATGTGCCCGGTTTCCTTGTTTATAATAAAGCATTAAACTGGACATTCTTTTCGGGCACCCGACTTTTAGTATATTATTGTAAAAATAATAGGATATGCCAACTGTAGAATTTTAATACAAATATTGTATTTTGTTTATAAATTACAACGCTTAATAGGCCTACTTCTTATATTTTTTCACTAGTCACAAAAGAAGGAAGTTCAAGTAACTAACGAAAGAAGTTAATGACTCATTGAACGGGCAAACAGTCACACTATCTTTTTTTCTTTCAGCGAACCAATTAAGAAAATGAGATACAATTGAAAGAAAAAACATGTCAAATTCTAAAACGGGCGATAAAAGCCGAGTAAGAATAAAACACAATTTGAAGCCATTGAGAGGCGTTTAGGGAAAAAAAAAAAAAAAATTTTGAAAAAAAAAAGTTTATATTATCGAAATCGAATGTAATACAATTTAAAATCTGATAAGAAAATATTTATAAACTCGTAAATTAAGGTAACGGATGTAGGGGGAAAATTTTAACTCGTTAACGTTAATTCACAAATGTAACTCGTTAATAGTCCGTTAGTTTTCGAAATTAACGAAGCGTTAAAAGTTAACGAAAAAAATTACCGAGTTAATTAACGGATTAACGCTTAACTCATCACCATGTGTATATATAATAATATATATATATATATATATATATATATATATATAATATATATTATATATATATTAGTTATATATCGAGTTTTAGCCACAATTCTATGAATATAATTGTTACCATCGTGCGAGACGGGGCGACCCTAGTTAATAATGCACCCCTCTTTCCCCAACCTCCGACCTTAATGAAAAGATTTTACAATGAATTACATACTTTTTGCCCAAGATATTGAATTCAAATATAGGAAGTTGTGCTTGAGAAACATCAATTTTTCTACCTTTTCTGCTGAGAGTCTGTTTCTCTTTTCATCATATATTAGCCCAGCATTGCTAAATAGTAAATACTCTTTCACTTGGAACTCTAGTTGGAGGACAGGCCAAGAATTTCCTTGCAAATTTACTTAAGAGTGGGTAAACATTTTGCTTAACTTTCCACCAACTGATAGGATCACATTTGTATCTAGTCGTTGTTTCTTGGTGATAGTTTTCAATCATTTGCACTACATCTTTTGATAATGAGTGGATTTCTTCATCACTACTGGACTGTAAAACTTCTTCCGGTGGATCTGTTATTGATTTACTTGTAGATTTGTTTTTTCCTTTTAATGGGTGACGAATTAATAGACTATTTCGATTGAAGTTTTTCAACTGCAACACAAAGTGACGATTTAACTTGTTCTAATATTGTGTTACAAAAAACTTGCCTTTATAACGGGGATCTAAGTAAGTTGCATTAGTATGAAGGTCATTAATATTCACAGAACCAAAGCGTTTGATGACTCATATTATTATGAACTTCAGGCTGTGAGATCATGAGTCATCATTACACAGTTGAGTCGAGTCCCAATGTCTCATTTAAAGTTTGCGTTCAGATTAATCTTAAGTATTTTTATAAAATTCTTTATCAAATCTCGACAATAAATATCCGCGCAACATCCGCAGGGTAAAGCATGAATGCGGATCTTTAATAATGCACGGATGCGGATGTTACCTGCCGATCACTAATATATAATATACATATAAATATATATATATATATATATATATATATAATATATATATTTATATAGTATAGATGAAGATAGAGATAATATATATATATATATATATATATATATTAATTATTTTTTATTTTTTTTTTTTTCTGCTGCTGCTCTACTCGTGGCTAAAATAAATTATGAGGATTCATAAAACCAATACAAGGACAAAAAATGAGTAATGAAACTAAAATTAAAAGGGGATTATTCCATGGTGATTCGATATCCTCCCCTGAGGCTGAATCCCCTGAGCAACATCCATACCAACGGATACAGAATAAACCCAAGGAATGAAAAAACTAAACAGATGACACACCTGTTCTATACAGACGATCTAAAACTAAACTCACCAAACAAAGAAGAAACTAAAAGGCAAGTTAAGAGTAGCCAAAAAAATTCACATGTTATAGAAATGGAATTCGGACAAGACAAGTGAGCCTTTGTACAAATGGGAAAATAAAAAGGGAAAGTAAGGGCTGTAAATATTATTAATTAAACACAAATTAAAGAACTAATCCACAAGTAAAATACCAACCATTCTCAAACATTGAATCAAAGAATGGCACATAATTATTCCTTCTTCTACATACCTAACACTAACCTAGGCTCTTCTTCACAACCTCCAAACATTCAAATGCTGTTACCCTAATCGAGAGTCCTCTTAAAGGGAGCTATCATGCTAGATTTTACAATTCCCAAAAAGCTCATAACAACCGGTGTCACCATCACTTCTAAATTTGATATGAGTTTACATTCAAACATGCAATGATCACATCTAAATTGCTTACCGTGTGACTTCGAATGAAGTTCCAACTCATCTTTTTCATGATTTTTCAAATCTTTGTTTTTAATCTTTTGTTTCTTTCTTCTTGACGACTGAGGTTCGTTTCTTAAAGGGCTTTCTACCTTGGGTCTGTCACCTTTCTCTCCATGGTCTACATCATTAATGTGAGTCTACAAAATAATTAAAAAGGAAAATGTTGTCACTAAAAACATGAACATATTAATATTCATTTAAAATTTGCAAAAGTATCTTTTAATAAAATTAAAATTCAAAAATTTAAAACTATCTGAAATTAATAAATCTATTCTCACCCATATAATGATAATAATAATAATAATAATAATAATAATAATAATAATATAATTGTCGTATTGAGAAGAGCAATCCAAATATTATCAAAATGGAGCTTCGTGCGGAGTTGGCGCACTGTATATAAGCATCGTTGTGTCGTGAAAGGAGATTGTAAATATTTATCTTTGTTGTCATTCTTGTTAAAGATTATGTTAAATTGACTTGTTTTAGGCCTACAAGCTATTCGGGCAAAAGGGAAAAAAGAAGCGCGCATGACAGTGAATGGGTTAAAAATTATTGATGTGGTCAAACCCTTTGTCGGAGAAGGAGTCGTGGCTGCTGAAAGTTGAGATGGTCATAAGGTCTCAAAAGATCAAGAATGAGGAACTCATCCTGCCAATGCTGCTTGAAGGGAAGACTTTAGCAGTTTTTTCTCTACATGAGTGAGGAGGACAAGAACCACTCAGAGAAGATAAAGGAAAAACTGAGAAAAGTTTTTGGCGAAAACACGTTCATGGCCTTTAGAAAAATTTGTGAAAAGTGGATGGGAGAACCGATAAACGTTTATGTCACCGACATAAGAAGATTGGCAAGATGTGAGGGATTGAGCAGCGAGGTAATCGTAAAGCGGGATCTAGTGAACGGGTTGGCATAGAACTTTGCAATTCGCGCAATAGTGAATGTAGAGGAGTGCAAAATGGGGGAAATTCTATGCAGAACGTGAACAATCACAACATCAAATAAAATGGAGATCTTTGGCGGGAGCGCGGGGTGGAGAAAAGGAAAAGAAAAGGAATTTGGTGCCAAAGAAAGAAATGTTGAATGATTCTCCTGTGGAGGACCTCACTTCAGGAGAGAATACAGGATAGGTCGAACAACATATTTAACTTGCTTCAAATGTGGTGGAAAAGAACATTTCGCAAGGGAATGTAAACTTAGAACTTCGGGAAACGAATTGGAGGGGGCTGCTGCTGCGTCGTAATCACCCCTCTGATCTCATGGGCCGGCATTCCTCTGACTGAAAAAAATAAAACTGAATGGTAAACGTGTGTTAGGTCCAGCAGATTCTGGCTGCACGAAGTCGAGAGTTAGTAGGGATGTAGTTAGAGGAGATGGAAAAAGAGAGAACATAGTTGCGTTTCACCGAAGGAATGTTGAAGGTAATGGGAAATATGAGGTGTATATAAAGATTGATGGAGAAAGAAAGAAATCTGAGGTCGTAGTAATAAAAATCCTAATGGCGGATGTGAAGATAATCGGGAACTTGACAGAAAAACTTGGTGCCGTCGATAAGGAAGGTGATAATGAAAGGGAATTGAAAATTGATGACAGTGATTTTTCGGGAAAATTCAACAGGAAGTATTGGACTGTGAAGTGGAAGTGGGAGGGACAGCCTGCGCTAAAGAACATGGTTGGCATGTATGGGAGGACGATGAAAGGTGAAAGATGAATGAAATTTGAGGAAGAATTCGATAAGTGGATCGAGGAGGGAATTCTAGTGCCGTGGTGGGAAGGGGGGGTACAGAAAGAGGGAAGAATAAAAGACGAAACTCCCTGGCTTAGAGTTATAGATTAAACTATCAGGAAATGTATTTGAAGCAATAAGAGGTTTGAACTATGAGGAAATATGCTATCGTTGAGAAAAATAAGATTAAAAAAAGTAATAAACTTTTCCCACCAAAAAAAAAATTGAGTTCAGAATCTCTTGAATTCCTTCTCATTGCTGATTTCAAAAGGACCTTATCTTGAAACAGAAGGGAGTTATAGGATTTTAAAGAAATGGATGAGTAAACTCCCAAAATTGCCACCCTTGTAACTTGGAAATTAAAGTGACAAAATTTTTATCACTATAGTGATAAAATAATAATTGAAAATAATAATTCAAGAGAATCGTTCAAATTCATAAGAAACAAATAAAACAACCATGACAATTCTATTCTTACCAATTTTTATCTAACTGAGAAATTTGTTCAATATTTTGATCAGTCTCCAAATATTCTTCTTCCTCAAAAGTCAATGGCTCATCTTTTTATTTCACTTCATCTTTAATTACAATTAAAATATAAAATTTCAGAAAGGAAAAATAAATTTGAAAATAATAATAATAATACACACACACACACACACACACAATAATAATAATAATAAATCTGAAAATAATTTGGTTAAATTATTCCACTATTAAAATAAACCTAGCAAAAATTTTTAAATTTCAACAGATTAAGTAACTTCGCAAATTCTTCTCAAAAGTTCCTTAGAAAAGACAAAAACAGAAAATCATTCGTCTAAGCTTTGTCAGTAAAAAAAAATCATATCCACTTCTCAGAGAGAGTGTCTTTAATTCCGAACAACTCTAAAAAAGGAAGCTTACAGCTTTCCGGAGGCAAGATATTGCAACAAACAAGTTTTTGACAATGGTTTAAGTTTTGAAGAAAGGATTTTGATGGGAATTTTTTCCTTTCTAACTTTGAAGGAATCTGAAGAAGTGACTCTAAAAGAAGTCTGCAACTCTTACACTTTGAACCTCCAGGAAGGCTGTAAGCCTCCTTCTTTAGAGTTGCTTGGACTTAATATATTGAATATGATTTTTTTACTGACGAGGTTTGGATGAGGGATGTTCTGTTTTTCCTTACCGGAGTTTCTTCCAACCATAAATTTTGTTCAAAGCTTTGACCATTGTTTATGACATCTTCTGAACTTCCTATGAGTTCATCCTTAATTTCAATCTGACTCTTAATATCCATAATAATCAACTCAAAATTTACTTTATTCAAAATATCTCAGAGACAAAACCTTTCCTGCTTGATAAAACAATTACAATGTTTATAATAATGTTCATTGAAAGATCCTTAATTTTTTTCTAAATGATGAAGATAAAATATAGCCTATACAAATGCATGTACAAATTGATTGGATTTGGAAGTTGAGTAACAAAGCGTTTATGGAGGGTATAGTTCTGAGGGATTGGAGGAGAGCAGTAATAATACCCTTATATAAGGGTAAGGGGAATAATGGCAACTGTAGGAATTATAGGAGAATTAGTTTATTGAGTGTTGTAGGGAAGATATATGCTGGTATTTTTTCACAAAATAGTGTGTGACTGATGTAGTGTGTGGTGATGTACAAGGTGCGTTTAGAGTGGTAGAGGATGTGTGGATTAACTTACATTGAAACAAATGATAGAGAAAATGAGGGAGAAGAATAAATTGTATTTAGGTTTTATGGATTTACAACAGGCGTATGATAGGATTAATAGGGAAGCTCTATGGCAGGTGTTAGTGATGTATGGTGTTGGTGGTAGGCTTCTGAATGGAATCAAAAGTATGCATGACGATAGTGAAGCGTGTGTAAGAATAAATGGTATTGAAAGTGATTGATTTAATATTAATAGCGGGGTAAGGCAGGGATGTGTTATGTCTGGTTATTCAACTTGTATATGGATGGGGGTTTAATGAAAGAATTAGAGGTGGGGGGTGCAGGAGATGGTGTTAGAAAGAGGGAGGCTGAGAACAGAGGGAGGTGCCCCACCCATTACAAAGGTGGGATGATTTGATTTGTGTGGTGAATCTGGAGAGAGTTTGAGAGGATTGGTAGAAAGATTTGGCAGGGTGTGTAAAAGGAGGGGTTTGAAAGTAAAAGTAGATAAGAGTAAGGTTATGGTTGTGAATGAGGATAGTCCTTTGTGTGAAGTTATGCTAGATGTTGAGCAGATGAAACAAATGTGAGTTTAAATATTTAAGTTGGATGAGAATGGAACAGATGATGCAGAGTGTAGGAAAGTTGGGAGTGGCAGGAAGGTGGCTGGTGTAATAAATCGTTGGTGTATGTGAAAGGACCAAGTCTTGAGGCTAGGGTCTTCATGAGGGCAAGAGCCACCCGTGCCACTGCATAGTAGTAAGACCATGGTCTGAATGAGGTACAGATCCAAAGCACAACGTTCTGATGATATAGGCATGTTAGGTGAGAAGAATTGATAAATGAGGAATGAATGTATTAGAGAGTTGTGTGGTATGAAGAAAAGGGATAAATGAGAGAATAAGTTGAATGGTTTGGTCATTGAAAGGATGGGTGATAATCGGTTGCTTAGTGAATCTATAGTGAGGAGTGTGCTGGAGTCAACCGACAGAAAGGCCAAAGAAAAGTGGGATTGAGTCAGTAAAGGAATGCCTGGAGGAGATATATGTGAGTTTGGCCGAGGCGAGAAGAAAGGTGCATAACAAGTGAATGACAGGTTTTATGAGGGGTGGTTGTGGCCCACCTTGGCCAAGGGATGAACTCCACATTGACAAGATGCCATAGTGAGGGCCAGTCGCGGTCCCGTATTTTTTAAGGTGATTTTCTGACTGAGGGTTTTCACTAATAGGTATAAAGGAGGCAGTAAGGCTGGGCTAGACTTCAGCTTCATACTACTTTTCTAGTGCATGCTTCGCACCTACCCCCCAGTCTTGAGAAAAAGAGGTGGGATGATAATAATAAAAGCTTCCATTCTTTTGATAAAAATATTGTGCTAAATTAAGATCTAAAAGTCATTTGGGTATTTATAATTAAAAATATTTTTTAATGAAGGATCAAATAACAACTTCCTAATTTTTATTGAAGGATGTGTTGTTCTCTTATCATGACTAATCTGGAAAAAGATTCAGATGAAGAGAGGGAGGAGTACCTGAAGGGGAGGGAATTACTCCTTTGTCATTAAGATTTATATTTAAAACAAAAATGAAAGTAAAAATTATTTTGTTCCAATTTTTTTTAACACTTTACTGCATGTAAATGTAGGGAAATGTAAATGTGATGCATGTAGGGAATGAAATTTTTTTTATTTTTAATATATAGTTTAGTTTGGAAAATATTTACAGACAAGGAGTTTATGATTTTGGTGACTGGAACAGCTATTTAATGAGAATGAAATTGTTTTTAATTTTGGCTAATGAGATTTCAAATAACTTGACATAGCAATGAGAGAATAGACTAAATAAATATAAATTATGGTATTTTTATATTTCATATGCTCAGAAATGAATAATATATATATATATATATATATATATATATATATATATATATATATATATATATATATATATATATATATATATATATATATATATATATATATATTCTGTATATAAGGGTGTGTGTGTATTTAATTAAATAATGTATAAAAGCTTAATCTAATATAAAAGAACTGCATCGAAGGAAAGAAAAAAAAAGTTCCGCAGACAAATCTTCAACCCATATTTAAAACCTCACAAAGTTGGGACACTGAGTTGTGTTCCGTTCCCCCATCGCACTGCACTGGAACTCCGGTGCAATGGCCAACTCTAATATATATATCGGCAGTATATATATATATATATATATATATATATATATATATATATATATATATATATATATATATAAGAAATATAAGGTTATATATATATATATAAGCAGCAACAAAAATGGGGGAAAGCCGGTCACGGAGGAAAAATTAATGAAACATAAAATGTTAATATTTTTTAAATTGAAACTTTTTCAATTAAACTAAGGTTTTTAGTAGCAAAAAGATTATATTTTAACCATATATAAAAATTTTAAGTAAATAACTTTACACCTAATTTCCAAAGGAATTTTTTTGCAAAAAAATTCTAAGATCTCGTGAATCTTGTAGAATTAAGATATCAGAATTTGGAGTTAGATTGAAAAGTCTATTTTTAACATTTTCCATGTAAAAATTTAAAAATATTAAAGCTTATTTTTTTTAAAGTTATTAAGTTTTTTTCAATTTTTGGGGGAAAACCGGGTCGGCTCAGAAAGCCGGTCAGTAAACTTGTAAAAATGTCTATTTTTTTTTAGTTTTCAATAATATTTTGTTCTAATTTTTATGCATGGTAGACTATAAGACATTTGTTTAATGTTTTCTATATATATCTTTCTTCTATCTAGTGTAAGGATAAAAAAAAGTTCACGTGAAATGTGCGTACTCACTCGATATAAAAAAAAAAAAAGCCTATTTTGTTAAAAAGTGCAATTATTATTAGTTATTACCATTAATAGTAATTAAAATTGATTGTCATAATTTAAATTATAATATTGTGAACAATATTTCGTCAAACATTTCATGTGAAATGAGCGTACTCGTTATACAAAATGACAATTATATTATATAGTTGAAATATTATTATTATTAGAAATTATTAAAATTGATTATCATAACTCATTTTTTTCAATGTTTAT
The DNA here is from genome assembly GCA_015478945.1 of Trachelipus rathkii. NCBI lineage: Eukaryota > Metazoa > Arthropoda > Malacostraca > Isopoda > Trachelipodidae > Trachelipus > Trachelipus rathkii. The sequence goes on from JABUQX010096214.1 coordinate 26,958, forward strand.
TAGCATAAAAAATGAAAAAAATTTCAAAATTTTTTAAAAATAAACGCTTGCAAAATGTTAATAAAATATAACTTAGACTTGTGTTTTTCAATCCAAATAATTTATAATATTATTAATTTAATTAACATTTAAATTATATTTAAATTTAGTTTGGACAAGCAATAAACCTAATAATATTTAATGACCAGTTTTTCCCCATGCCAATGACTGGTTTTACCCCTATTCAATTTTTTGAAATGGAATTTTTCAAAAAATTCTTTTAAAAATATTCCCTCGGGAATTTTATTATTTTCATTATTCTAAAACATTAAGGAAACTCTAAATGTGAGAAAAACTATTAAGTATAGATATAACTTAAAATTTCGATTTTTCATGATTCATTAAAAAAAAAACGGCCATTTTTGACCGGTTTTTCCCCCAGATATATAGAGAGATATATAATAAGTATATTTATATAATTATATATATATATATATATATATATATATATATATATATATATATATATATATATATATATATATATATATATATTTTACCTGTAGCCCCCAACTCCCCTCCTATGAGAAGCGAGCAATCCTGAAATATTGTGTCACCAGAGCAGGCCTAGTACAAATATCAGTCAGAATAAGTGTATGAAAGTTGGGTCTGATGTCCATTAGGTTCGAGCAGTTTAATAAGAGGTGTCTTGTGTCATCTTTTGCCAGGGAGGGACATCTTGGTCAGTATAGGGAGGGAGGGAGCATTATGAAATTCCATTTTTTTACACCTGATGGGGTAGACAATGCCCAAAGCAGAGACAGGGCAGCAATATTCTGGTTTGTCAGTCCAATGTTTGTTCTATGAGAGATATTTCTTGCGGATGCACTAGAAGTATGGTGTTGTTTGGATATTCGGATATCACTCTTTGTGTTAACTCTGGGGGTGGAAAGGAATACATTGTATATGTTAGAATAATGGGATTTTTTTTCCCCTTTTTGGTGTAGGGGTGGTCTGTTGAGGGTGATTTGCTGTAAAATTGGAAGACTATCATATAAAGATTGACTTCTATAGGAAGAATTTTTGTTTCAGTGTGTAAGTGGTGAATTGGTATGGAAGGGAGGCAGAATGTTATTATTTTGAGAGCTTTGTTTTAGATCAACCTCTAGTTTTTGGATATTGGCTGTGATATTGTGGGTGCCCAGGTTGGTGATGCATAGTTTAAGATGGGATGAAGGTATTGCTTGTATAATATTGTAAGAGACTCTTCGTGTTGACCAAAATTTGTTCCAGTTAGTGTTTTCATCGCATTTGATCTATGTGTGATTCTAGAGGTAATATTATTTATGTGGGGGTGAATGCAATTTTATTGAAAGTTAAGACTAGGATGATGGGTTGTTTATTGAGAGAAAGTCTGTTGTTTGAAAGGGGAAATGTTGGATGGGTATTTGATTCTCTTATAATAGGTGTGAGTAATGTGATAGAGGATTTTTGGGGAGAGACAGTCATTTTGTTTGTTTATAGCCACTGTTCCAATATATATATATATATATATATAATATATATATATATTATTACAGATACATGTTTTATATTATTATTATTATTATTAAGATATATGATATATTATGTTATATATATATTATATACATATATATATATTAATATACATATATTATTATTACATATATATATATATATTATTATATTATTATATATATTATTATTATTATTATACATATATATATATTATATATACATATATATGATATATATACATATTATATTATATATATATAAATACATAACATATATTATATTATACATACATACATATATTACAACATATTAATACATACATATTATTATTATTATTGGTTATTATATATATATTATATATACATATACATATATACATATATATATATATATATATATATATACATACAACTACATTATTTTTGTTACTATATACCGGTGCATATATATATATATGTATTATACATATATATATATATTATAAGAGATATAGCATATATATATATATATAGCAGTTATATATATTATTATTACATATATATATATATATATATATATATAGTTATATCAGTATATATATATATATATATATATATATATATATATATATATTATTATATATATATATATATATATATATATATATATATATATATATATATATACCATATATATATATATATATATATATATATAAAAATATATATATATATATTTATTTTTTTCTTTTTTTATTTTTAAAAATTATATATATATATAAGGTATATAAATATATATATATATTGCTGTAGTTCTGTCTTTTATTTATAGAAAGACTTTGAGCTGTGATTTTTAGGTCATCTGCATAGCTATTGATTTTATTTTCCTGGAAGGTGATGAAGTTTGTGGTAAGTTTTTGGTAATGTCTTGGGGGGGATTTATTACATAACACATGTGTATGGGAAGTGTGGCATCATTGTAGGACTTGGATGACGTCCTGGGGGGAATCCATTACATAACCCATGTGTATGGGAAGTGTGGCATCATTGTTGGACTCGGACGACGTCCTGGGGGAATCCATTACATAACCCATGTATATGGGAAGTGTGGCATCATTGTAGGACTCGAGCTGGATGACGAATCCATTACATGACCTGTATGTATGGAAAGTGTGGCATCATTGTATGACCCGAGCTGTATGACCATAACCCATGTGTATGGGAAGTGTGGCATCATTGTAGGGACTCCGGATGATGTCCTGGGGAATTCATTATTATACAACCCATGTACGGGAAGTGTGGTATCATTGTAGGACTCGGATGACATCCTGGGGGAATCCATTACATAACCCATGTGTGCGGGAAGTGTGGCGTCATTGTAGGACTCGGATGACATCCTGCAGGGAATCCATTAAATAACCCATGTGTATGGGAAATGTGGCATCATTATATGACTCGGATGATATCCTGGGGAATCCATTACATAATCCATGTGTATGGGAAGTGTGGCATCATTATATGACTCGGATGACATCCTGGGGGAATCCATTACATAATCCATGTGTATGGGAAGTGTGGCATCATTGTAGGACTCGGATGACGTCCTGGAGGGAATCCATTACATAACCCATGTGTACGGGAAGTGTGGCATCATTGTAGGACTCAGATGACATCCTGCAGGGAATCCATTAAATAACCCATGTGTATGGGAAGTGTGGCATCATTATATGACTCGGATGACATTCTGGGGGAATCCATTACATAATCCATGTGTATGGGAAGTGTGGCATCATTGTAGGACTCGGATGACGTCCTGGGGGGAATCCATTACATAACCCATGTGTACGGGAAGTGTGGCATCATTGTAGGACTCGGATGACATCCTGCAGGGAATCCATTAAATAACCCATGTGTATAGGAAGTGTGGCATCATTGAAGAACTCGATCTGTATGATGAGATAGGAAGTTTGCTATTATTTTTTGTCGTTGATATTTATTTGTGTTTAATACTTTGTCTATTAAGAGGTGATGTGGAAGTGTATCAAATGCCTTGTTTATTTCTATTGCTACAAGGAGAGTGAGGTAGAGTGGTAGATTTTGGTTAAAACCTGCATAGATGTTTTGTGTTAGATTTTTAAGTAGTGTGGCAGTGGAATGTTTTAGCCTAAATACATGTTGTGCATCTGAAAGGGGGGGTAGAGGGGGAGATTCTATTTAGAATTAACCTTTCAGAATTTTAGATATTGTAGAGAGTAATGATATATGTCAGGCTTGGGTTCAAGTACATTTTGTCAAGTACAAGTACTCTAGAATTTGTTCAAGCACAAGTACAAGTACATGGTATCAAGTAAAAGTACAAGTATTTTATGAAAACTTACATATATATATATATATATATATATATATATATATATATATATATATATATATATATATATATATATATATATATATATATATATATATTCTGTATGCCTAGAGTGATATGCAAGAAAAACGCGAAAGCGTTTCAATGATAAATGCGAAAACGGTAAACACCCATCTGACGGAACGCTAATAAC
>JABUQX010096215.1:0-12500 GCA_015478945.1 Trachelipus rathkii
CTCAATATCTTCTACTCTATTACATGATATATATATAAACTATTCTACTTACTTATATTATACTCTCAATTCTTTCTGTGAGTTTAATGTATGAATAGTGTTTACCTCAATTTTTTCAAAAGTTATATAAACTATTTGTTAGGGTATATACATAAACGTAGCCTTTATCTTCAGAATAGGGCTTCTTTATTTCTACATAATTTCCTTAAATTTGACACCCATTTCACGTGTATACTATTTTTTGTTTTTTCTCTGTTTTGAATTCCCGCTAAATCAATTATGAGTCATTATAGTATATTCCAACTTCATACAAACTCCGATACTCGTTCCTTTGTAAATATAAATTTATTTATTTTCAACGCGGCCTATTTGTATTGGAGATTACAATACGCAAAATTAAGTTCTGATAGAGATTAATTACATGAGTTATATATAATCTAAATAGAAAAATATATCTTTACGGTAATAAAAATTGAGCGAAGTACTTTTTTAGAAAAGTATGCTTTTTTGCCTTGCCATGTTTTCAAGTGATTGTTATTGGTTCATATCATTTATTTTTATATATAAAATCAGTTTAAAATAATGCAATACTTTGCGTAATTTTTATAAATGAATAGCCATTTTATTATATAGCTACATCTTTTTTGGCTTACTTCTATTTCTATTTTAAAAGGTTGTCTAATACCCTTTGTACTTCCAACTCTACATATTTATTATTTTACTCCTAATTTTGTTTTTTAAAATTACAAGAATAAACATGAAAGTAATAAAATATATCTCATTTTTTTATTCTAAGTCTTTATTTGTGATTGTAACTTATATTTATTATATTAACTATTATATTGAAGTTACATCCAAAAAATCTATTGATACATATTCTTATATTTTAGATATAGGAAGAGCTACGAAAAACCTTGCTTTTCTTATCCATGTTTTCACAATTAATATATACAATTTTACTTTTCAACAAATAAAAATATTAAAAATATTTTAAATTCATTTTTATTACTTTTTCACACAAACACTAAAAAAATATATTTTAACGTCCCTGCGATCATTAATAATTTCTATGTAAATTAAATTTTCGAGTGTTTCCAAAGATATTTGAGTTGTCAAAGATCTTGTAACGAATTCTACACTGTATGATTCTATTAAATGTTAAGAAAAATATTAACCATTAGATATATGCATAAAAAATTTTTAAGTTTATTAGTAAAATATATAAATAAAGTGCGTACATAAATAAACTTTATTACGTACTTTTATATATAGAACAGATCTTAAAACCATATCTTAAAATTGGAAGATGGAAAACTAGTCATGTTAATTTTGTTGTTGTTTTATTTGATTGATAATTTGATTAATTTATCTTTTATCTAATCTGTTATTCGTGAAAGTTTTTCTCACCATTTAAAATTACTTTTTAGAGGTATAAATTGCTATTCAAATTTAAAATTCAATTTAAAAATCTTTATAGGATTTAATAAAACTTTTATTAATTATTTTTTTTTTATTTATTGATTTTATTATATTAAAAAAAAAAACCAATTGTTGAAAAATAATTTGCAACATAGTGACATGTGACATTCTCAAAATTTGCTTGCTCATCTGTTGTGCTATTAGTATAAAATTATGAGAAAATAAATATATTAAAGCATTTTAATTACTTATCTTTAATATTTGTCCCATTTTGATTTTGTTAGCTTATTTCTATAGTATATTGTTAGCAAAAACTCTCTAAAATAAGTATGCATAACTCTTTACAAATTTTAAAAGAATATTTTAATGTTAATGTTATATAACCACATCATTGTATATTGTCGTTTTGTAGCCGTATTATAATTTGCCCTACTATTTTGCCAAGCTCTCTACATAATGATTGGTTCTCCGTGGCAGGTATTTATTATATTCGTAAACTCTTGTAATAACTCTTGAGTGCTTGCGTGAGCAAGCCAAATGTCTGGCGAAACGTTACATTTTGTTGGTGTGTTGTCTCTTCATTAGATGTCTCTATTTTAGGCACCACTAAAATATTATTTATCAACAACTTACCCTATTATTTTTTTTTTTAGTCAAAATGTAACTTTTTTATTTTTAAACATTTCATTCTATTTATTTTATATTTCTCTATAACCCTAGTTTCAATGAATTCATATTTTATTTATATATCAACTTTAATAAAAATATAGTTTTTTATCTATTTTAGAATCGCGTAGTTAAAAGAGAAATCTAACATTTAAATAAAAACTCGATATATCTTATTATTTTTCTGTGTGGTAGACAGAGAAATTCAGAGTCATTCAGAGACGTTCTGCCTGGTTTGAATAATAGTGTTCAGTTTTACTCTAAGCTAAATGTCATTTCAACACATCTTTCCAAATGATTTATGCTAACATATACGATTTAATTGCTTATGTCGCACAATATGTATTTCACTTTATTTCAATAAAACATTTATTATTGTTTTATATCCAATTATAATTTTTTATTTTAATATGGAACTGAACTATTGTCGTGACATATCCTTTTATTAATTACAAATATATTAATCTTTTTAAATATATTAACTTTTTTAAAAAAGGAATTACATTTGTCATAATTTATACTATATAATATCTGAGTACTCGCTTTACAAATAAGAGTTTTTATTCTTTTATTTTATTATTTTTATCTACAACTTTGTTTGGAAATCGTTTTAACTATTTTTTAATATTATAACTGTCACATGTATATTTTATAATCTCATATGCTATTAATTAACTTTTAAAAATTAACTTATAAATCTATTTTATACCACATATATGTTTTAAAATGCATCTATTTGCAGAATTCCCTTCTTATCTTATTTTTCTGGAGTGTTATACTTCAATGATCTTCAAGCAACGAAATTAAAAGGAAGTAGGAGTGAGGTAGGCGATGTCCTAAATATTAACAATGCTGTGCCAAGAAAATCAACATATTAGTGCACATCTTTGCGTTTTCTTTCTGTCACCATGGCTCTATAATCGGATTTATCAGATAACATTTATGGTTCTAAGAGCAGAATCCACAGAACTTATGTACAATATATCGTGGTTACTCATTTTGGAGATGTTTTTAACACGAATAGTTCTTTCTTTAATCTTACTCCTCTTAAATGACTTGCAATGTGTGGTTCTAATATAATTTCTTCTCACAATTGCCTATATCTATAAAACAATATGTATGTGAATTCTTTTTTGCTGTGATTTCTTACCTCAATTGAGATTTTTCTTAAACTACAGTAAAGATGTTAGAAAATTGCATATTCTTGGAGATAGAGCTACAAAAAGTAAAGTGAATCAGGTATATCGCAGGAAAGATTCACTAAAAGAAGACTTTATATTTGTACATATTGAGAAAAATATATAAACTGAGAATTCAGGATAATATAAATTAATATAACATGTATATAAAATACAATAAAACAATTAAATGTAAAATAATAGATTAAATAATATACAAAAATAAATATAAATACACTATAATATAATATATAGTAAAACGAAAAATATATTATATACATAGCGGTATACATTAAGGTACATAGACCAATAAAGACTTTTTCCAAGTCATAATAAATACGAAGTAAATATATAGTCATTTATTATGCAAAATCATTATAAACAATATAAATATAGTATTTTTATATAATTTAATATTATACGTATGCTAAGGAAGTCCAGTGCTGTTCCCAGTAGAACCAATAGTTACTATACTTCGTCATGTAAATATTAGCCCAATCTTAGCGTGTGTTTGTGAGAGTTTGTGATAGTCTTCCAATTTATAAACTAACTTTCTATCTTGCTCATATCATATCTCCACACACACATTGCAGTGCCTGAGAGAATTTTCTATTGAATATGAGGATTATTTCTCAGTTTTCGCGCATGCGCGTTTTTGTCTTATTAACATATGCATACGTTCTCTATTAGCATAGAGTAAATTCTAATGTTTAATAGAAGATGTTTCAAATTTCTATCATTATAATTCATATGTTGAAGCGGATTATTTACTGGAACATCATAAGAACTATTTAAATAGTAATCTAAAATAGGTATTTAAGTACCTGATTAATTAGATATGAATATTATAAATCATATGTTGAAGTGGTTATTATTTACTTAGGTTTAGGTTAAAAGGTTTAGATAAGGTATTTGGGGTTAGCTGGTTTTAGAGGTAAAAGGTTAGGATTATAGGAAAGAATGTCAGAGTAGGAGAAATCAGATTAGGTTTTAATAACATTTTCCTTCTTGACAAAACTTTCTGCACTCATCTAGATATAATTGATGATGTTTTTTGCTCCTCACATATCCTGCCGTAAAGTAAATTTGGGGAATACCATTTTAACTTTCAAACGCACACATGCACAATCTATGTTGCTTCAGGAATAAATAAGGATACCACTCCTGCTTTTTTCCTCCACCACCACCTTATAATCCATCTAATCCTTATTCTGCAAACTATGCACTACCTGCTCCTTACTCAGTTCCACCACCCGTTCCACCTGTTCACTACAGTCAGCCAAATATTTTTTCATCACAGCTTTCATGCAATGGCATTAAAGCATACAAGGAAACAAGAAATATTAGAGATGATTCATATGATTCATCAAAACTTGAATGCTAAGTCTGTGTATGTGAGCGAGAGCCGTAGGTTTTATGATACAGGTGTCAGCTATTCAGGACCCATCCACCATATATATTAAGTATATATATATATTATATGGTATATAATATATATATATATATATAACGTATATTATAATGTATATATATAATATATAAATATATATAATAATACGTAGCATATATATATAATATATATTATATAACTTAAATATATAATAGTCATGTACCTTTATTTAATAAAACACCATCTTTGCTTTTCTTGTAAATAACTTTCCTAATGACAACACAAGTTTTTCAATCTCGCGAACAAATATATCGGTTAAGTGTTTGTCCAGGTCTAAGGTATAAAAGACTTAAACAAGAAATTTGATACTTAACTAATTAAAGTTTTAAAAAAAAAAAAAAAAAAAAAAACTCATAACACATGCAACAGAACCAGTAGTGGCATAACAAAAAAACACCACCCTTAAAAAGACCAATTCAGACTATATCTAAAAGAATCAGCATATGCATATTAAATACTCTATTAAATGTTATATGTTTTGTGAATTCTAGCCATGCACACCTACACTACTTCCATAGGGTAAGCGAGAGACGAAAAAAGACAACAAAAGAAAAAAATGGGATAGTTAGCAAAGAAAAAGCACCATTGTCCAATAGAATCAGTGATTTCTTTTCATACGCATAATTATATGTAATTATATGAATTACTATATACCTTTCAGTAATACTAATAATGGTATTAATTTAATGTCACTAACATACATAGTATATGTTATATTAATCCATATACCTATATAATATATAATAATATATATTATATTAATATTATATTATATATATATATATATTAACTATATAATATATATCTTATATATATATTAATATATATATAATATAACATCTATGCGAAAATTACATATATAATAACCAATCTTAACATTAAGATTCTACAATTTATGATAATTACTTTTTTCTATGATGATGATACTAATATTTGTTAAGAGGACTATCTACTCACACACATCTCAGCAGAGAGAAGCGGTACCAATATCACCTTAATGAGGCATTAATATATGGCTATTAATTATATATATTAATATCATAATATAAATATACTATGTCCCGTAAATTAATATATATTAATGTATATTAAGAAAATACATTACTGTATTAAAATCATTTATTGATAATTAAAAAAAAAATCTTAAATGATGTAATATATGTACAACATATATATATAAGTAAATATGTATTTTTTTCATAAATTATGAAACAGTATTATATATATTTTTTTAATATATAATAAAAACATATTTATCCATATATATAGTATCCATTGTTATCTAACTTACAGTTGATTCGATGTATATATAGTTTTGATAGTACTTCTTGTCCATATATATAAATAAAGATTATATTTTAGTTGATAATAAATTTTAATAATATATATATTATTGAAAGTATATTGAATAAATATAATTTCTTAATTATTGACTTAATAATTTATTTCTCTTATATAATTACTCTATTGAGAGGCTATAATATGATAATAATTAGGGTAATATAAAACTTATAATTATTTTAGATTATATTTTGTTCTGCTTTGTTATAAAATAAAATTTGCAACACATAGAGTAATGTGTCCGTTTTTTATGTGATACTCACATGTTGGTGTTCAACTTATTTTTGCTGTACCACTTTATGATTTAGTGTGTTTTCACTGAGCTTTTTTTTACATTAGAGCAAAAATAAAATCATTTAATCCAATCACATACTCCCAAATATGCGAGTATTTAATATACACATTTATTTATCACTTGCAGTGAGCTATTTACTTTTAAGTAGAATAAATTTGAGACTTAAGATGGTAAAGAAGTGCGCTGTTCTCCTTTAGCGAATGTAACCACTGAGAGTGTTTATGTTATGTGTGAGTATCACTCATGAAAGTTATGTGTGTTTGTTCTGGGGGCAAGTGCGAGGAGACCAGCATAAAGCATTCGAATATATTAAACGTATGAATGATAGGCATAACATAATTTAATATGATATAACTGCCAAAGTTTCTGCCATATTTCTGCAAGATTTTTGATGTAATTTGGGTTCAAAGTGACCACCTCGAGAGAAGATGCGATAGCCAAAGAGATCTTCAATATTTTATCACACATTTCTATTTTCTATCAACCGTGAGACACCTTATTAGTCTAAAAATTCCTATGAAACAAGATGCTAAAAATTACGAATTGTATGTTTCATATGAGTTATCATATTATGAATGAGAGGGCATATATGTATTCTACATATATTTAATCTACATGATGGTAGCGTAAATTTGCTCATATTCAACAATACATATACAGAGCATTGCGAAATACCATCGAGTAGCGATGTTTCTTTATGAGCGATTGTTTTTATTTAGCGTATATAATAGCGTATTGATAAGATTAAAATTTTTATTACGAAGTATATTATAAATTACTTAATATATATTTTTTAATGGTATTATTTAGACTTTACCTCTAGACACAACCTTAGTGTCAATAATCAATCTAATAAAAGTGTATAATTATGAATATAGTACATAGGTATAAATCCAACTGTTTAGTATTAATAATAGTAAACACTCATCCTATATGTATAGTGATAGATTAAAGCTTTGTAATTGTGGGAATAATTGATTAATACGGTCATCCCGCCTATTAGCTGGGAAAAATGAGCTGCATTAACCTTTTTTTTTAAATCCGTAACAATCGGGCAATTTCGCACAGAATTAATTTTGCCGGATTAATGGAAGCAATATTAAAGAATTTGACATAATAATTAAAACTTGAATAAATATATAATAATAATAATAAAAGATGTTATTTTAATATATATCTATTTGTCTAGTTTAGAGCAGTTATATGTATGGCCAGAATTATAACACTGTGTACCTAAGATAACTATAGTTGCTTGATGCTATATAAGGATTTAAATCACTAGATAGATATAGATTTGCATATATTATTTGACTAAGAATAATTTTTAATATGAATAGTAATAATTGTCCTAATATTTATTTTATTTAATATATAGTATCTAAGTACACATGTATTGGATCCCTATATTGGGGCATAAACAGTGATTATCCAAGTGAATTGATGTATACTAGTATATAATATGATGCTATTATTGGTAGATAATCCCGAGCTTATCATACTCCTCCTATTGTCACTGTATACACATTTCGCACTCGTCATTTGTTCACCATCTCACCTATATATTTATACGTCAATGCCACAAGGAAAACATATAATTGGGAAGCTATATATTAGAGTTGTATGACAATATTTCCTATGCATGCACTAATAGAGATATCCACTCCTTACATCTGCGGTTATTCGCGACGTAGCATACACCACAACAGCATCCTTCAAATTCATAACAGCGACAATCTTATTGATAAACATGATTAAACACTATACTTATGTAGTCATGTCATTTTCCATACACACGTCTCTACTTCTATCTATGATCAGACATCATTATATATGGCGAGGTGGCATACCTCCATATCCTTGAGACCTCCATATTTATGTAAATGATAAGGGACTAAAGAGTAGGGTATACAAACCGAAAATCTATGTCCTGCGGACGTTTTCGATCTAGATGCACTGAACATAAATATACAATGAATAATGACGAGAGGTGAGTAAGTTCGGTCTGAGATGGGTCTATATAGTGTGCTGAGGCCTTACTACCAGTATCTCGTTGCCAGCAAATACTCTAATCCGTCGCAAATAAAAGCGTGCGGTAGAGAAAGGTGCGTTGAAGATCGGGACATGTAGAGGCGACACACACTTGAACTACAATCTTCACATACCACTATGATCTAGGTTTGGCGAAAAAGCTATTATGAAATCCTGTGACATGTATTGTTATGAATGAAGGAGTGTTTCCAAGAGTGTTATGGTTGTATATTTTAAGCACACTTGTTGAAATTAAAGTATGATTGAATTTTGAGAGATTGTAGATATTGATGTAAAATAATAGAAATTAGAGAAGGCAAATATATGATAATGTCTTTATAGGGCACTGTGACTGCGCGGTGATGGAGCCTATTTATATTGAGAAAGACAAAGCGTGATAGTAAAAGAATGAGTTGTGTGGTGTGAAACAAGGCTGGTGTGTGCTAGCGTGTTGTATTAAGTGTATAATGTGATGCACGTGGAGATTATGAGAGGATTAATGACAAATTCATGAGATGAATTAGAATAGGATAGTTGTGTAAGAGAGCCTATGGTAAAATTTGTTGCTTAGTGAGTAATACTAATAAGTCTAATAATGAGATTAAATTATATTGAGGTTTGTAAAAAGGACAAATAACTCTTGTTAAGTAAGTGAAATATCATCATATCCAGATCTGACAAGGATGGTAAAATAGTTATTATGAAAAGAGAGGAATATATAAGTTTACTTATGGGAATTAGTAATAATAATCTGATATATGATATATATGATAATAATTGAAGGGTAATGAATAGGAATTCAGTTCATAATATGAGACACTCACTATATCTGCAATACCATTCATATTTGGATTTTTTTATTTAATTTACCATTTGCCAAGCTTGTTCTTCCGTTTATTTATTTGCGTCTAATCTTCACAGTATAATATAAGGCAGACAGATGATCCTCATACTTCCTTTCTCCCCACTACGATGGGTGTGTAGTACTTTCTTCAAACAGCCTGTCATATCCCCTCCCTTTACCCGGGATGTAAAAAGCTATAAAATGCACAATGAGAAACAAACACACTATATTGAAGACTATACAATGCTTCACAATTTTTGTTCCTGGTTGAAAAGTGTTATTTTATAATATTTCAGGTGAGCTGCATATATACTATCTGAGATAGATTGATAATTAATAGCTCTAAACAATAATCCAAAATTTCTTAGTGTTAAGAGTTTCCAAAGCGAAAGAGGTATATGTCGGCCTAAAGCAGCCAAGATTACTACAAGCATCAAACAAACAATAATGAAATGGATAAATATAATCGAGTAAAATGCTATATAGCTCATATATTATTAGAGTTAATTCTATATAAATAATTGTCAACTATACTATATCATTATTACGTTATTATAATAGTACGTCAGTATAATACAAACGCACTCATTATCTATAGTGCTACGGAAGGATGGTTGGTCGGTGGTCGATTATATAGTATGAATATTGATTAAGTATTTTATCTAATTCAGAGCAATCACTTAATATTAACACGTCATTATAGAGAGCCAGTAGTATTGTATACTATATAATAGGATAGTAGAATTAAAAGCACCAAACATCGCACCTTGCAAAGATAGAGGGTCATGGAAAGCTGGAAAGTACAGAACAGTTTATGAACCTTTAATTTAGCAGTTGTACTATATATATATACGATATCACTAATCTAGTCTACAAAATGCACCGGGTGAATACAAAGCCCCCCTACCTATACTGAATTATATGAAGTAGACAGTACTATCCATATAATACATGTAGTACCGGGTGAGACACTCAGTTTGTATAGGCGAGCAACTTAGAGACAAAGGGGAAAGTCATATATTCACATATATGTTCGAAACAGAACTTCTCATTCTATATGTAAGGATCATTTCTATAAATGATATATATAATTAATGGACAATCCATAGTTAGTGATGTATGAAGTTATTTCCAAGAATTTTATCCTTAATATCTAAGTTACATTATTAAGTAGTCATATGGATGTTTTAATATTTGTCAGATACAGGGAGAGATTACATAAATAAGCCGTCGAAAGTAATACAGGAAAAGTTTAGATAGAAGGTATATTAATTTATGGAGAAGTGAGTAAGTAATTATTGAGTTATAAAAGTGAGTGCGTATTATTTTAAAAGATATTGAATTATTAAAATCGAATAAATCTTTAGATGACTATCAGTACCAAGCTGTGAAAGTATATTAAAATATATTGGAATACTAAAAGATAAGTATAACAAGAGTATATATTGACAATTCCAGAAGTAAATGCTATAAGTGATGAGTAAGAATTGATTAATGTTAAAGAATTAAGGGTCGACTATAGTACGACATCATACTATATCCGTTATATATACTAAGTGGATATATGAAGTATATAAGATGAGGTCCTAAGTATGATGAAGAAGATATTCATATTATAATGAAAGTAATATAAAAATAATTAAAGTAGGTAAAGATAATCAATAAGACAGAATCCAGTATATAAATCAGTGTAGGAAACATCCATACTATTAATATATCATCATATTAATAATCAACTAATAGTGACATATTATGCCTTTATAAACAATGATTCACTATTTGCAACAATCCACGAAGGTGACTTAATCAAGATTGGAAGAAGTTATCGCATACTTTTGGTTCTTGTGTTTCCAACATTTCAACATCAATATATGGGTGACGCCTGCCTTCATAGAATGACCGTCAATTTCAAACTACTAAAACTCATTCCTACTTAAATTTCATTTCGGAATTGTACAGCGATATCAAATTGAATGTTATTCGTACTTTCCAGACAAGATAAGCTTAGATATAAAATATTAACTTTTTAGTACAGATACAGTAGTAGAAATCTTAGTTTTAATTGAATATGTATTCGTTAAAAATATCCCAAAGCGTCTGCCGTAGTCGTGATGGAGCAACAGCAGTGCTAAGACATTTAACAACAAATACACACTTTGTATTCACTTTCTGTCATACCTCGTTTCGACGAATGTCCTTTATTGTAATATCTGCTTACAAAATTATCAATATTCTGATTTATTGCCGTCGTTATCCTTTCTGCTAAAGACCTGAACTCATATCTACTACAAACTATTCTCAAACTGATACTTCCTCCTGATATTTAGGACTTACTCAGAGAATCCCATAAAACGAGCTCCTATATATTTCAAGAATCCCTAATTTCTACCTACTTATCCATTTCCATCTTATTTACACTTACCATTGTAATTTCCAAAGATGTTATTAAGATGTATAATCCTGATAGTATTTCTCCTGTGGTTCATAAAATTTGTGGGAGCATTCCGGGTCGGAGCTGTACTTTCCTTGGTAAACTGTGCCTGTAATTTTCACATCAATATGGCCTACTGAGATACTGCTGTTACAAGGCCAGTATCCCAAAGTTCAGAGCTTTCAATTCCACAACCAAAAACGGAATGGAGCTTTAATGCAGATTGTAAACTACCATCAGAACGGTTTGCCGAGAGTGAAAAGAGACTAAAATTTCTGCTCTTCTCAAATTTAGAAATGCGTATTAAATAACAAATAGATTATAGAAAAATGGAATGTTGAAAGGTGAAATATAATATAATAATAATAGATCGAATCACTTTATATATATATATAATTTCGAGAGTGGAATATAAAATATAATAATTATAATGGATGATGATATCAATCATGTTATAATAATAGAATAAGATCTTTCCACTAAAATCTGAGGGAGGGAAGTGCTAATGAAATTGAAGACATAGAGATAATAGTTCAGAATCAATAATAATACATCTGATAATCGGAGATGAATACAAAAATTAATACCTAACTAACGTTTAGAGATATATAAGTAAATAATCACATTTAATTTTACATAAATATATATTGGAATAGAGATAAAAAATCGTACATTCCGAAAAATAATAATATTATCGAATGCAATGATCACAATATATAAAAGTATCAAGTATGGTGGCCATATGATACTATCAAAAGAAATATTACAAACAGTTCGTCGCGGTGATTAGTTACATTATTATTGAGCGCAGAACGAGAAAAAATGTCAGTATTTTCAAAAATTTTATT
>JABUQX010096215.1:15000-72942 GCA_015478945.1 Trachelipus rathkii
TTATTATACAATATCATATTTCTTCCTATTCATATCAGAATACTTTTATTTCTTCATATTTGAATCACTGTCAAATTATGTCTTCAAAATTTTATAATTTCATCCTATCTAAATTTCAATAATAGTATGTTTGTGATCAATTATTAAATCCAATTGCTTGTCAACTATTATTCTATACGCAATTACTCTAATTTATAATCGCAATATTGTGAAGACATTAACCGATGTTCATCGTTTGAAAGTATTTAATTCATAGCAAGTGAAGGAAATAGAAGATACAATTTTAAATTATGAATAAATAACATATTATGAATTACATTTGTTATTTGTGAATTCCTATCAATATTTCAAACAATACAGTTTCATGCTGAGAATTACGATTGGGGGCTCGAAGGAACTAACCAGGGGTGTCTTGGCCCCAGCGCCCTCCCCTTCATTCGCACACTTTCTGGAGACAGCTAATCACCTTCACTATCAGCAATAGCAGAATGCGTACATAGCGTGGATTCGCATTGTTAAGTGGTGTAATTAACGACTGGATAAATTATAGACGATAGGTAGTAGTGGCAGAGAAACGTACGTCAAGCAAGCTCGTATTATGAGTCACTCGATTTCGCTTTAGGTGGGTGTGGGTGTATGATGACACTATATTTTTAGTGGTCTCTATCTTCTCATTTAGTCATTAGTAATTTATTATAAGTATTCATGATATGTATTGATAATTTTTATATAATTTCTGTATTTAATTAATACTTTTGTTTCTTAAACTTCTTGATTCAAAGCACGCAAGAAATAAGATTATTAAAATTCCATATTCTATTCATAATTTTTACTCATTTGAGTATATATTATTATTCTCTCATTATTATTATTATTATTACTGCAGACAGGTCTCATCATTATGATCATTATTATTATTATTTTTTGAGAGTGATAATAGTATATACCAACAGCTTCAGTATAGAGACAATGTATCAATCTATATAACAGGTTATGAATAAATCTATATAAAATAAAAATCTAGTAATTATATTATGTTACTATATCAATGAACACTTTATTATCTTTTTGCATTATCATGATAAATTACTTTAATAAAATAAATAATTCAAATATTAGATAGTACATATTTTAGAGTGTCAGTCTCATATCTAATATTAATTAGAGGTGCTAAATATTTTAATTAATTAGCTGGGTTAATAAATATCATATTGTAATTAATATAATAAGATAGATATTACGTTTTTATTACAATCTAATTAAATAAATATAACGTTCGTAAGGGACCTAATATGTGTGAACTATTGCTGAGACGAGATAATGTATTGAGAATGTTAGATACATGTAGTAAACTTAGCTCTTATATAAGAAAGATGTATGACCGCTAAATATAATAAATCGAGAAGTTATGAATAATAACGTTAATCAAATATCCTGTCCTTTGACTGCTCATGATATATAATGTAGACTACACAGATGCGACTACACAATATTTGATGAGAGGACCTCATAAGATAACAACTAAATACACAGAGACTAAAAGAAGTAACACGAAGTCCCCTAAAGAGTAACTACTTAAAATAACACGTAAAAGTATATTACAACAGAAATACCTTATTTTTCAAATAAATATTGAATGTAGATCATGTTTACTAACACTTTATTACTTATTATGCAAATATAATGTTTCTGATACACACGCACACTCTCTATCATTTACTCTTCAAGTTAGCGAATAATAGAGTAGACGAATTCGCACTTATATCTAGATAATTGAATGAACACGAATGATAAGAGGGTACCTTTCCAGCAATCGTCAACTGGCCTGTTCTGTTCATATTGGTGTTATCTTTGGGGGCTAAGTTATATATCGAAGATTGCAGCTTATATGTATGTATACTAAATTTTGAGGTTCTTATATCATATGTGCTATATATTGGCTAGTGACGGCGGAGGTGTAATTATGGGACGGTATAATTAAAGCATTATTTGCCGATTATAGATATTAATATGTTAGGGTTAAAGTTTGGAAGAGGCAATACAATAGGTCAGCATTAAATATTATTAATTGTCTGTTTTATTATTAGAGTTATTCTATGTTTGCAGATATAATGTGTCTTAGTATCAGTATCGAAAATTATACGATCGAGATATATTTATCACCTAGGAGAATTTATAATAATAGTCTAAATTATATTGAAATATTAATACTTTAGAGCTTATATAGTAATATATCACTTTATATAATATTGATTTACATATATACAAATAAAGGACACAAAGAGGGGTGAGCAATGTGTGAAATTATCAGCACGCAGTACAATTATTATAAATTATAAGTACAGAACTTCTATAATCTTTCTTTATGTTCTCCTATAATTTATTAGTTTTATCAGATTTTTGAATAATAATCTAATTTTATAAGCATAAACACACTTAAATATTTCATACGATTATACTATTATATGATATTACATTGATCATATACACAATAGTTTAAATTTAGATCAATTTAATTGAATAAATCAAATTATTTAATATTATTAAATTCAGAAAAATCAAGAGGGTATTGCATAAAAAAAAGAAAATTTTATTCATATTAACACCTAGTATGTATTTTGAGTGGAGGCCAGTTTATGTGTATTAGAAATATCACTACTATATTATTTTATAAATTATTTAATTACCTATATACTCTAAATAAGTATGACACGTGATTAATACTTATTAGAATAACTATTCGGTTATACTATACTACATGATTACATTTAATATATATTACCGTGAATAATATTAAGCGTGATAGAGTGACTTATAAATTTTACGAGTGATGAATATAATAGATCAATAATATGATTAAGTGATATATATACTCACCTAAAATTAGAATAATGAATAGGAATATAGTGAACCAAATCTTGGATGAAGAACTAATATATTATATATATCTATCAGATGAATACTTACTTATATATATATCGGTTAATATATATAATATTATACTGTAATAAAATTATTATAGTAATTAAACAAACATTATATTATCCATCACTCAATATATAATATATAACTATATATATATTTATATCTTAGGATAATAAGAGTATTATATAAGTTTTTCTTCGAGGAAAGTTCATATGAAATAAAATAAAATTTGTGTATTTAAAATCAGTAGGACAATAATCGTTTTAACAGCTTAATTATTAGCTTAGTTAAAGTTACATCATGCTCACGTATAATTAATTAATATAATATAATATATTAATATAAGTATATATAATTAATATATATACTATATTTATATTATAATTAATCCAAAAAAGAGATATATTGATAAGATTCACAAAGTTGTGGTAAATGAAAATATATTACTCTACTTATACAAAGATTTTTTTACAAGTAGGATATATTATTTATATTAATTATACAAAATAACTATATGAAGAATGATTCCTAATTTAGGCCAAGTTATTGAGCATATATATTTGTAAATAATATATTTAATATTTATTCAACTAGAACTTATGTTATATATTATATAATTATGTGGAATAGCTATAATGATATTTTTATTATAGAAATATTAATAAAAGTGATATTGATAATGAAAGTGATAGTTAAATACGATAAATTATATATATATTATATTTAAGTGATTTAGTATGTAACTAACTATTATTATTAACTATACTATAATAATAATTAATATTAATAATATTAATAATTATATATATTAATATATAATTTAAATATAATTTAACTATATATTAATATTATTACTTATTCTTAATATTAATATAATTAATATAATATATATATATTAATATTATATTATAATATTATTATATATATATATATCTATTAGGTATATTATATTAATATATATATATTAATATAATATACTATAATAGTATTTTTTAAATCTATTATATAATATATTTTTAATCACCCTTAATTTATTATAAATATTTTTAATCATGATGTCCACTCTAAACTATAGTGACTTCCAATAGCTAACATATCGTTTAAAGATATGACTCCAATGTAAAATAACTGCTTAGTTGATTAAACTTAATATATATATTTATAGTATAAATAATATAACCTTAAAATCAGGGAACACAATTATATATTAATGTGGTGAAGATTATGTTATTCATATTTAAGATAGCAGCCTACATTACTAAATGAATACCTCTATTCTTTACACCTCCACTTTTGGATGGCTTTATGCGGTGGTAAATAGAGGTTGGGTTTATATGAGTTAATTCATATTTTCGCACCTATGATTACGACCTTGAGATTAATGGATGATTAATAGTAGCGATTTATTCAACCCAGAATTAAGTGTGCAATCCATATTTCTCAATAGTTATTTACTGATATGAGATACATTAAATCTGTTTAATATATTGTATTTATGCTATTTTAGGGATAATTAAATGAAAGCTGGAGAAATATATTAAGTGTGTTTAAAATTCCACCTAAACAAACTGGGAATCATTATTAAGAAATTCCTTGATGTTTTTTTTATATAGTTAATTATTTTATTATATAATATATATAAATAAATGACTTTTAGTAAATAGCAATAATAACTTATAATACCTATCTAACACGGACGCAGTTTAAGGCTTTGGTCCGATCGTCAAGAACCTGATGTCACACTACAGGATTTTATATATACGTGGTGGGAAGTTTAAATATATTAATGAGTGCTTTGAGAATATGGATCACGGAGCATGTACTTGTATATTAAAAGTATTGTAAAAAATGAGAGCCTTTATGATTATTAGTATCCATAAAATATCAATTAGGGACGCCTCAAATATAGTAACTCTCCATTGACGTACGAAGTTTCACATATTCAATAGAGGGAATCATTTATGAATTTAATCAAAAAGTCGAGTCCACCAGGATCAAATCGCATCTAATTGAGAAAGAGACATGTTTATATTGCGTCCTCTTCACGTGTTCTATATACTAAATAGGAATAATAATTTACAGAAAAGCTCACTAACTTAGTTACAAAGTATATTAGCCAACTTGAAATAATAATAGTGACCATCTCACATAAACCAAACTTCTATAATGAGTCCCAGTCACTGACTAGAGCACTTCTATACACCTGAATTGTTGAGGGAGTGGCACTCTTATACAGCTCATGATTGTTTCTCTAATCTAATATACCAATTACAACTTCAAATTTAACCAGTTTATTATCATCAGTTTTCAATTCTTATTTTGTCACATTAAATAAGATTGATAGTTACATTATAATAGATCTGAAATAAACTATGGGCATTTAAAGGTGGTTGTAGAACTATAGCAAAAGTTCATACCTAATGATGTCAACTTCTATTAATACTTCGTGAGATGCAGCATAATTAGAAAGAGAAAGAAACAACACTCATGATTAACATTAACATGTTATTCCCAGAATATGTGTTACGTGTAGGCCTTCAATTCTTAAGGAATAGCGACGCGAACAACATTAGGTGTTCCCCAACTTGAATGAAGGCTCGTCTGTTATCCATATTGCAATGTATATATAGGCTCGCACTTAACACCCTCGCACTACATACATCACACGTGAACTTTGCTACCCTTATTATTTTCTAGAAATACTAAAGCAATAGAAAGACAACAATTAACACTATCTACTATTGCAGTATGAAGCTATTTCTAGGAGGTTTAAAACCTCAGTATATTATTAATAAATTCGCAAATTTATTGTTGGTTTAGATGTAAAAGGATTAATGTCTTTCTAAGAGTAACTTGACTGTAAGGTGTTTTTTTACTCTTATATCATATATAGTACTATTAGGAATCTATAGTGATTATAGTGGAATTGTGGCTACTCAACATTTATTTAATATTAGGACTGGATATTATTTCGCATGGAAATGCGACATGCCATTAAGATAGGAGGGTTTTCCACTCTTATCTTATATTCAAAATTGAGAGATAGTTATTAAGTTAGTGTCCAAATATTTTACTGTAGTAACAATTTTAAATGTAATTGGAGACTATGAATTCTGATATAGAGTATTGACTTCTGATTCTCTCATAAGTAACAGGGCACATATAGCTATACTATTTTCCAGTATCTCAGCTGACATATGTATTCACATAACAAATTGATTTCGCTATACCCAAATTCATTCACAAAAAATAAGTATTGACAAAATGTAAAGAGCATGGCCATAGGGAGAAATATGGAAGAACATCCCTCAAAACGAGCTCAAAAACAGGAGACCAAAAGATAAGAGAAGAATAAACCAAGGTTAATATGCAAAAAAGGACAATTATCTCACAGTCACAGATCTAAATAAATCTTGAATGACAGAGAAAGAAATTTAAAAGTATCTGACAACAGAGTATCTATTGCGTGGAGAGACAGGAACAGAAGTACGGACTATCAAAAGACTAAATGAGAAACCTGAGTCGATCTATAGAGAATTAATTCATATATAAACTTCAGAGGTCATTCGTTCGTTTGTACTTCCAATTACTCTGAGGAGTAAGTGTAAAAAGTTAAACCTAAAATTGATTTAATAGGTCAAAATATTATTCCTCAGACATTTTAGTGATTAGCGTTTTTGGTGAGATAAATTATTTATGTGGGCGCTTTTAATTCGATTTGAATTAGGACGTGTCACATTTTTTTGAGAGAACCAGCACCTAATTTATTTTCTTTTAATACTTGGGCGCTGTAACTTGCAAGGTTGTACTTTTATGAAGAAAAATATCCAAGAATAGCAAAGTTTATTGGCAAAGAGGGTAATCCCTGCTGCTCTGCTCAGCTAAGATTACTTTAAAAGAAAGAGAGTGTTAAATAAATTATATTAAATTTTATTAAATTTCACACATGGAACTGGGATAGAACCACGATTTCTAAAGTCAAAATTTTTTCAAATAATTTAAGAGTTGTGTTGTTATGATCAAATGAGATCTGGGTGGAAACGCTAAATGATGCGCACATATCACTGATTAATAGAATATTTTTATACGCTAAAAATACTGGACAATAATATTGGACTTCTGGCTGTCTTCTCTATGAGTTATAGCTAAATATACGACTCGTTTATTAGACATAACTATGATTCGCCAATATTTAACTAAACTGATGCAATACAATTATTTAGGAAAACCGCCGAAGCGGTATCAAATATGATTTTCCGTTAACCAGATTGCAGATTTAACTAACAGATCAATGACAATAACACGCTGGGTCAGAGTGGAAGAATGTTGCAGATTGGTATAACAGCGTAGGTATAATTATTAGTAGGAATAGTATTGCAAGTATGAGGAATTCAATATACGAATAAATCTTCAAGTGTGAAACCCCTTGTCTATGTTATAATGTTAAAAGGTGCACATTAACGTAAGCAGGGTTGGGGTAAAGGATCAGGTTACTAATGGGGATTACCGCCGCTTAGTCTCGCCCTTGTGTCAAACTGACGGTAATGTAGCTAGGACATGGATTATGTGTAATAGGACGTTAATAAGGCAATACGTTATATTTAAAATTATTCAAGTATAGAATCCGGTACCCGGTTCACATTCAGTAATGTATATTTATGATCACTCACGTGGTGCTCCGCATAGATAAATACGTAAGCCTATAGTATCTATTATGGATATAAATATACCGTAACGTTTTAGAATTATGGATTGCTTTCGGACTCTGCATCAATTGTAATAGTCCAAGCACTTGTGAAAATGGGGATTATTCACAGCCCTCAGATCCCAATTAGAGAAATGCTATCCAGAATGGATTGAGAGCCCAATAATTGATCCTTGCGGCGACATCGCTCAGTTCTAATTCCTCCATAACATATTCGTTTTGATTGCTAAACAGTATCTAAGCTCTATATACATCATACTAAAAATAACTATATATCAAAGCAAAGGTATTTAGACTTCTAGGAGAAAATAAAAAATTACTTAATAGCAGGGTACACCAATACCCTTTTGGCGAGGAAATTGAGCCTCTCTCTAATTTGAGAGCCAAATTTATGGTAATCTGAGTTAGACAAAATAAAATAGCTAACTACATCTCAATGAAAGTTATCGAGATCTTATTCAAATTTGGAATTATGAATTACTACAAATTATGATCTCTTCAATTTTTAATTAGAGCTCTAAATTGCAAAATAGCTACTAATAATATAATACTAATACTACTATTCAGTTTTTATTTGGGATTATAAAAATTGGTAGAACAGAATAGCTACTTCTTGTTGAAGAGATATTTTAAATGTGTCAATATAATATTAACTTTGCACGTAATATATCAATTATATACCATAATTCCTAGCTGTAAATGGATGAAGTGAGAAAATGAGTCTTATGAATAAAAAATATTGTCATGTAATATTCCTACTATGAATATGCATCAGAACATTTTTTAAACTTAAGCTGATTCATATTAGCCCATATCTGAGCTTTTAGGCTACCCTTTCTCCACAGGCTACGTTACTACCGTTAGCACTTTACCATTTACGCGTGCATCGAATCGGCATTCCAACTCTAAAACTTTCCATCATCCGATAGGAGACAACAATCTGGAAAGGGAAAATAATAGATAATGTTCCAAGAATATTACAATAATATATATAATTATATATATTATATAATATATATATATATATTATAATAAATATATATATTATAATATAACTAAACTATAAAATATATACACTATAATATATAAATATATATACAATACATTTTAATAATAATTTATATATTATTAATATATTATATATTATATATTATATAATATTTTATATATTATATATATATATGTATTCAATATATTATAGTTAATGATTAAAATATTTTTACTCCCACTTTTATTAATATTTTATAGTATATATTTTTAAATACCTTTATAAAATTCATAATGAGTTTGCATAACTGTTATTTATTAATTCCTTATTTGCATGTTTTATTTTACTATATATTTTTAATTACCTAATATATATACTTTATATTATATGTGTATAATAATTATAATATTGCTAATATAATTTATATAATAATATTATAGTATTATAATTATATAATTATATATTAATATATATAATTATTATATATATATATTATATAATTATTATAATTACATTAAAATTAAATTTAATTATTTTAATAATTATTATATATCTTTATATATATATGTTTAATATAAGGAAAAATATATATATATATATATATTAATATTATATAATATATATATATTAGATATATTTAATATATATTATATATATATTAATTTATTATTCAATATAAGTATAATTATATAATATTATATATTATATATATTATATATATATTATTATTATATAATATATTAATATTATTATTATAAAATATATAATTATATATATTAATATTATTATTTATAATATATAAATTTTTAGATATATATATATTAAATATATATATATATATATTTATATTAAAGATATTAGAGGAACGTAAACTGGGGAAAAAATCGTGGGAAATCATGAAGAACTCACTCTTGAACTAAGTACCTATGGTCATGAAAAATGAAATATTTCAAAGATTACATCCATAATGTAAATGTTATTTTATCATCGAATTTTAAAAAATTCTAATCCTTAATTTTTAAAAAATATATTATATATTACTAAATGATGAAATATTAAAAAAATTTTTATATTTAAATATTTTTAGTAAGATTTTTGAAAAATGCAAGTTGGCCAAAAATTTGGAAATGGGGGAAATATGAGTCACTGGGTACACTGGGGGATTAATTAAGGTCATTGAATATTAAATTTTCTATAAACGATTGTACATTAGTATTTTTTTATTTATATATAAATTTAAAACAAGTATTAAAGGTGTTGTATATAATTAAATTTGGTTAGGAAACATATATAAAATATATTTTAACTTATTATCAAATTATTTATTTTCTAAAACATTAGATATTTAAAAGTAATAAAATATTTATTTTATAAAATTTAATTTTATTAATATTGCTTTTTAAAAACCCTTTATTAATTGTATTAAAAAAAAAGTTTAATTAATTTATACTAATTAAATTTTCTTTTTACAAATATAAATTATTTATTTTTTTCCAATTTCCATAAATTAAACCCTTTTTTTATCATATAAAATTTAAAGATTTATACTACAAGGTTTATTATAGGTAAAAATTATTTAATGTCAAAATTGAAACGTCAAAAAAAGTTAGTTGTAAAAAGATTCATTGTCCTTATTGTAGAAACTGAGGCTAAAACATTGCTACAAATCCGACACTATAAAGACAAATAAATATTTTTCCACTAAGTTCTCAAATGAATAGGAAAGGTTTCCTGGCTAACGAACAAATGAAAACACCGCTCATTTCACCAGGATGAGACAAAGCATTGTGTAATTCAGCAAGAGTGAAACGTTAAATATTTAGCCCATTAGTGCTAAGGAGTATTATGCTGTTCCGCGAGAAACCTTCTCATACCTCAACTCCTCACTTGTTATCTCTTTCTTATCCAGAGGTTTTTTGAACTCCCTACACTCTTATCCTTTACTTTCAGAAGTGGTTTCATAGTGGTAAGATTGTATCTTCTTGAAGCGGTAATCTGCGGATACCTGCACCCTCTTCAATAACATCAAAATATAATGAGCCTAATAAAAGATTTCTCTTGGGCTGTACATAAGTTATCGCTCTGACACTCCATACCTTCTTTATGGGTTACTATATTCTGGGCATCTGCAATCTACAGAGAGGAAATAGGCTATGTTGTAAATTGATTATCAAATTATATCGAAGACATTAAATATTGGCAATAGATCAACAATAAACAACATATTAAAAACTGTAAAGTAAGAGACATATTTTCTAATAGTTAATAGATCTATGGACACCTCATTACGATCCCCCTATTATTATGATAGCAAAAACCCATATTTACACTAAAAAAGTGAGACCCTTAAAATATTTACAAAACCTTAAATTAGTAATGTACAAAATTATTTATAGTTCTTCATGAAACATGTAAGTGATATTGAGTCTTTAATGGTATTAATTGGAATTTTTCGAAAGCTTACACTCCTCTAAACAAGTTAAAAAATTCATTTCAATTTTATTCCTAAAGTTTTAAAATTTAAATATTTATAGAGAAAGGGAGGGTAAAGTTTTTTTTAGTATTTCTTTTTCATTTATTTAAGCAAAATAAGTGGATATCATATATAATATATAATTATTAAACTAACTAAAACCATATAATTGGAAACTCCTAATGGTTTCCATTATTTAAAATAAATATTAATATTACAAAATTTGGCCTCATATTTACCCCATGAAGCCATTTTCCCCCCAGTTTTTACGATATAGTATATATAGTAGTATATATAATATAATATATATATATAATATATAATATATTATATAATATATTTATATATTAGGATGTTACCGGGATACCTATAAAAGTTATCGGCCAAGGAACTCTAAATTATTTGGTAAAGTTCACGGTTACCGCCGGAACTAGCTTGGTTCCGGCGGAACTAACCGGAACTTTCCTACTTTTTCAATGTCTTTCTTAAATTTCAGTAATTGATTGTCATTTACACAGTTATGATTGCATGCATAAAAAAGATAATATTAATTAGAAATATTGATATACTCAGTCGGTTCCCTCGTAGAACGTGAGGGTTAGGTTCCTGACCCCTACTTTATAGGCGTTATCGCGTATAACTTTAAACCCCTGAAAAATCATTAATTTTAAATATTTAACTTTGTATAATAATGATGATAAAAATAGCAGTAATTTATATTATATTATAAATACCTTTAATAAATAATTGAAATAAATTTGTGACAATACAATGTTATTAACAGAACAGTATATAAACATATTTTATTGATACTAGTTAATTAGTAGGATTACAGTACATTTTTCAGTACTTTATTTCTAAAGCTCTTGGAATGATTAAAAAAGTTTTTAAGCTCCCTTCAAATAAAAAATATACATGTCAAAACTCTTTAAAAAATTGGGAGATAAAATTATTTTTATGTATATGTAATAGGATATAGTTGAAGGAAGTGTAATATAAAATTTTTATAAAAGTTGTCACTCACCATATTGAGGCACCAAAAATACAGTTTCTTACAAATTTTAAATGAAATTTGAGGTGTAAGAGATGAAGGCAATCCAGAATCTGTAGGTTTGGTATTGGCTGCAATTTTTTGAGAAATACACCGTTATCGGTAATTGACGCTTTTACTATTTTATATCTGCACCAATTTTCTTTTTTTTTTCTTTTTCATTTCATTATCTTAAACATAAGGTATTATTTTTTTACAATTTTAATTTATTTTTTATCTCCGTATCGCCTGGCATGCACTTAGAATTTTAATTTTTATTTTCTGTATTTTATGTAAGTTTTAATTTTTTCTTTTTAATTATAATTTAGTAAATTCGCCATATAATTTGCAAAATCAGCGTTCTTAAGTAACGGCGTATCTAGATACGATGGAGGACGACTAAGTAATGTGAACAATATCATGAATAAAATGACGCTAATCGAGTCTATACTTTCGAAACTCCTTAAATAATGAATACAATATTTAACTAACTTAGAACCGCGGTAGCTTTTGAAAATATTTGCTTCAGGAGTCGATAGTTTTTGAATTTTTTTTTGAGATTTTTTAAAATTTTTTTTTATTTTTTAAACACAAATTGCTTTATAAATTATTTTATATAAAATAATTAGTTTTAATACATCTAATATATTTATACCCCGTTAATGCAAATATAAAATGAAGAGTAAATTAATTATTTAGTAATAAATTAAAGTTATTTAAATGAATATATTTATATACTTATATATATATATAAATATATTAAATAGTATATAATTATCTATAATATTGTATACTGGATAAAATTTTATTGATATAGATTTATGTCTGAGTTTGATAATACTTAGTATAATATCTGAGTAATCTAATATTTTATTATTTCCTTTATTTTAAAATGACTTTATGAAACCATAATTATGAATGATTTAACTCTATCTATGTTAGATGAAATCTACTTATCATTAATGTAGTAATAGCTAGGATTAATTATTAATTTAATAAAAAGTTGTCCTAAATTAAAAAAAAAAAAAATCATCGATTATGCTTATTATAAAAGGAATACTCGTATAACTAAATTCAAGTTGATTTAAATACTTGAACTTTTGTCGAAACAAAGAAAGAACAATGGAATCTAGACCTGGGCGATAAACATAAAATTTGTTAGAGGGTTAAATTATTATTAATTTATTAATTATTAAATTAATTAATTTATAAATTAATTTTAATTATTAATTTTTATTAATTTTTTTATTATGTATTATTATTAAAAGAATTAACTTTAAAGGGCACGTGCTAATTATCACAACAAAATATTTACTAAACTGTTTAAATAGCAAAAAAAATTCCTTTAAAATATTTTTAATAATTAAGACTTATGGTAATTTTCTCTTAGCTTAAAATGAAATTTATTTGAATTTTTGAAAAATGGGATTTGGTGGTTTGTAGGAAAATGAGTTGCTCTCCATGTTGTGGAGTTAAACGTCTCTTTATCCTCAAACAACGTTACCCGCTTCTGAAAATAGCTTTATTTTAAAACTTTGAAGACCCGTAGAACTTTAGAATAAGTTGCGTTTCCAGAGACCGACTGCAGCCCAGAGTCAGGGGTCACACAGGACGCACAAATGCATTAGTTCAAACAAGACCGCCTCGTTTGCGCACTTTCTAACAAGTCACGTGAACACGTCTACAGTCTCAAGGCATAACCGTTGTTTAAATCATAGATTTCGGGAATTAAATACGGGCGGGGCCTGCGCGGAATGAATACTTTGTTTAAAAACAAATCTTTTAATTTTATCTCTGATAATAATGTGCGACCTCACAAAATTTTTTAATATTTCAGTTTAAACACATTCAGAATAGATACTTAAGTATATTCGTAATCATTTCATAAAATTAGATACATATAAATATAAGAGAATGCCTGGGGCGTAGGCAGGATTTCATTTAGGGGGTGCAAAGGTTGAGTGATATTATATGTTATATATATATATTATAAGTATATATAATATATAATTATATACAATATATATATTATAATAATATATAATATATATATATATAATATATATATATATAATATATATTTATATACGTTTGAAATTAATAATTACTACTTGTTCATTTATCTATAGGATGATATGTATTTTTGTTCAGTTTTTCCATAAAACTCTTAAACACTAATCTTGTCTGGCATAAAATATAATAAGGTTCATTTTTTAATTTTGCCACAAGATATAGGGGGGGACAAGTGCCCCACCTGCCCCCCTGTATATCGCCAATGTAATAAGAGTATCGTTTACAATTGCCAAGCTGATCCGAGCGGGCTGCTTCGGACCGTTTCCATTTACTGATGTTTTAATCATAGTGCTTTCCACATTCAACTGGTCTTTATTTCAATCTGAAGTGTATTTCCGAGTACCGATTTTGCAACACAGGCTGCCATCGGGTCCTTCTGAAAACCGCAAGCTATAGTATTTCCACTCTATTTTTTACTTAATAATTTATTGAATTAAACTGACTGCTTTCCAATTTTGGCTTTGCGAACTAGACTTCAACAAGTTAATGGATATACAATATGACAGATATCTTCTAGAGGACTACCACCTTGTTAATTACAGATCAAAGTTTTAAAGTTAGAAAAAGACAGTGCGTTACCAGAAGCCCGAGTGCAGCCGTGTGCAAATCGACTCGGAAACGCTATGAAAATGTGAAAAAAAATTACATTAACCAATCAGGAGAACAGGAAAAATTTTAGTACCGCTGGGAAACGGTCCAGAGCGGCTACGTCGGATCAGCTGGATAATTGTAAGCAATACTCTTATGAATAATGTTGTTTATGTAACTGTAATACGATACTAGAGTTATGCCCTATGGAATATAAAAAGTTAACTGAAATTAAACATCTTAAGTGCATATGTACAATTACAATTTTTTATTAGTAAAAAGATTTGTTTTAACAAAGTATTTCTTATGCACACCCACGCCCGTTTTATTAAATTTCTGGAATCGATGAATTTAAAAGACAAACGGGTATGCCTGACTGTGTACGTTTACGTGACGTAAGAAGTGGCGCAAACCGGGCCTCTGGAAACGATGCATGTTGTGCCTGTGTGCCGCCCAGGCTGCAATAGTCGGGCTTCTGGAAACGCAGCTTATGTAAGGTGTAGCTGAATGTATCGAAAAGTTCGCGGTTTTCTCCAGGCCGGAACTTTTTCGAGTTCCCGGAAAGTTCGGTTCGGCGGGAACGCAAAATTCTGGTTCGGGCATAATTCCCTAATATATAATATATATTTCTAATATATATTACTGAAAGATGAAAAGAATATGTCAAATTTATTACTTATTCCTAGAACTTTATTAAAATTAAGGATACTTGATGTTTTGGAATTAAAGTTTAATGTACATAAAATTCACTTAAAAAATACATATTATGCGATACTTAAAAATGTTTGTTTACAAATTATAATTTGCTATCGTGTGATGTCACAACTCATGAAAAAATCAATATAGAAGATCACCAACTGGTGGTATATAGTTTTAAGTATACTTATTAAAAGACATAAATGTTTATACTAAATTGATTTTTTTTAAATTATTAGATGACCTAATAACAATTTGATTTACATTATATATATAATTTTTTAATATATATATGCCTTATATTTATTATTATATATTAATATATATTAGGTGATGCCACCACTCGCGATCTGTCCGTACTCCGGCTTGGCCGGAATTCTGCCCTTTTTAAAGATCTCCGGCTCCAGCCTGAGACTCATTTTCAAAAAGGTTTTAAGCTATTCCTTGCCGGTAGACCGTATATTTATTTAGAAAGAAAGATATTAGTTTTGAAAATAAAAGTTATAAATTCATATGAAGTAATATGAGACATTTAATGAAAATAAATTTATTTAGAAAAACTGATTCATGATGTAACAGAGAGAAAAAAAAGAATCTTTATATTTTTTATTTGGTTGTAGGCCAAATAATGAAAATGCTAAATTAAATAAAATAAAGTTTTAACAAAATAATTATTTCCAATGATTGAAATAAACATCTCTATATGAAGCCATTTACTAAATTGACTTAATTATTATTGAATAAAACCAACTTAAGGGTTTGATACCAAAATGATCATTACCCCATAAAGAAAAATACACTTTTTTGATAAATTCTAATAGTTTTAAAGATACAGTATACAAGGAAATCAGCTTGGTACTCCCGTAGCATATTACCCTTCTCTGCCAATATCTGACACTAAATAAGGACATAAAAAATTATTATTTAAAAATTTAATTTTTATAAATTTATAAAGAGCTTTTTAACCTTTAAAATAAAATTTGAAAAAAAAAAAAAAAAAAAAAAAAATATATATATATATATATATATTATATATAGATATATATAGTATATATAATATATATAATATATATAATATATATACCTACCTATATTAATATGATATATATATATATATTATATGTATTATAAAGTGCATGTACCATCTGTTATCATGGCTTGAAGTAGTATGTATCAAATTTCAATTTTTACAGCGAGTAGAGATGCTTCAGAACATTGACTTAGTGGGTAATCATACCATCCCTCTTCTTGCACTCGCTGAAAAAACAATTGGATGGGTTTATTGTAAAATAGGAGAAGACAAGAGAATAGGTATGTTATATACTTATATATATCCAGTGAAAATAGGCGAGAGTGATTGGAGATTATAAAATATTAATTTAGTTGTACTAAGGTTTAAATTATACTTTTTCAATTCGGGTTTTTTCTTCTTTCTCCCAACCAATAAAAAATCATTATAAAAATCAATGAATGCGAGCACCCTCTAACCCGATTGGATGAGTGAATGTCCAAGGACAGCGAGCTGATCAGCTTGTCGGTTGGAGAAAGACGATTCCTTTTATTATATCTTGTTATTAATTATTATGCCTGCTTGGCTTTGACATTCTCTCGCTAATATCACTTGAAGTGTGGAGCAATGAAAGAGATTTATATCCTAGCTAATCAGGTATAGAGTGCAATCAGAAGATAAGAGGCTTTCTTTTGCGTTTTTCCACATTAACAGTGGATTCTTAGCATCCGAATTTTCGTTCCATAATTGTGCTGCAAAATATTTATCCAACTGAAGTTTCAATTATATTTCTATTTCTATGTTGTTTTCTCCTTCCAGCGTGTTGTCTTCTACTGTTTTCAGATTGGTTTATACTTTTTTCTCGCTTTTGAATCAGTTTCCACTTGTTTGAAATTGTATCACTGAATATCTCCATTCAATTTTCTTCTGACGATTTGTTTTCTATAATTTGTTAGGCATGTTTATGTATTCAAAAGCCTGACTTCCAGCAAAACTTGGAATGATAAGGTTTCCGTTCCTCTAGATATTCTCTGCCGTTACATGCTTTCAGATATCTTTCACTATGTGAATTATTGTATGGACCTTAATCATATTTTGATCTATTCAATTATTAGTTCAATTCTGAAATTCTGAACTATAATGTATATTTTATCTCTTATGCTATCTTTTATATATAATTATATAGTTTTATCACTTTCTTTCTTTTTGAGACATAATCATTTTATTTATATTATTTCTTAAGATTTATTAGATGTATTTAATAGTATGAATATAAATAACGACCGTTATTTTTATATTTAAAAAAATAAATCACGTGTTATTTTTTTATTAATATAAAAAACATTGAATATGAATATTAAATAAACAAAGTTGATTTTTACCTGTTATTCTTTTGGTATTATTTTTTTCTGATTATTTTTATTAATACGTTTTTCTGCCTTTTTGTTTATTGATTTTTATTTTTTCTTTTTTAATTATTTTCTATTTTTAAGTATTTAATTTTTGTAATCATTTTAAAGTATTATGATTACAGTTTTTATTTTTATCCTTATATTATTATTAATACCATTATTTTTATCACACGCAACATTAGAAAATTAATTATTATCTTATTTAAATTAAAATTATATAAAAGAATATTAAAAAAAAATATTGCTATGTTTCATCTTACACAACAATTGACACTTTTATCTTACTCTTGTTGAAGCGAGATAAATACTTGACGTAATTAGATATTCTATTATTGAAATGATATTATGATTTATATGAAGAATTATGATTCATATGACTATAAATGATATATTTTATCTTTACACAAACTTTAAAGATATTTAATGTATTAATGTATTTCCTGTTTATTTAAATCACATAGTAAATGAATAAGCAGGCTCCTTAATTTTTAAAAAATTATATCATAAAAATTTTCTTAGAAGAACAATCAAGGAGACTCTTATTTAAAAGATGGTCACCTTTGTTTAACTAGGTTCTATGCTATTCTGAATTCATCTAGATCCTGTATTCAAGTCATAGTGCCTCATTAGTTCCTCGATCTACCCAGCTCTGATTCCTCTATTGGCTTCCTCCAACTCCAAGATTTCTTATTAGGCCATATATTGGTGGAAAGGAGATATGTGATGGAGCATACTTCTGATCTCAAATTTTAGCATAATGAGACAGTATGTGGTCTTTAGAATTTTGAGTATTTTATCTAGATCTTACAATTGTACACCGTTAACAAGAAAAATCTCATGAGCCTACCTGAATGTAGTACTCTTTGGCTGATAGTTGATATTGTGTTTTCATAGGGTTGTATGAATTTATGTAATCGACCGCCTTTACCACTACTACCTACTGTTTATTGTTTTCATAAAAAACCATCTTTTTTTATATATCTTACAAAGATATTTAAAAATTTTTTTTTTGTTGGGGAGAACAAAAAAGAAAGAAATAAGGAAGTTAAAACCCCAAGGAAAGCTCTGTCTGTTCTCCGTCTCTGTCAGATTTCATATGTTATTGATTTATTGAATAATTAGTTTTTTTCTTGCATTATGTGTTTCATTTAGGTGTTTGAGGAAGTTAAGTGTTTATTCTCTTCTCCTCCTTTTGAATCGGGATCAAATTTTTTTATTTGGGGGAATTGATCACAATGATGATCTTGAAGAAAACTTCTCATCACATGGCACAGAATTGCAGACGTCTGATGTTCATGATGTATCTGTGAGTTTTCTATAGGAGGCTACACATTATATTAGAATAATACATTATTTGCAACCAATGCTGGAATTCCACAAAGATTTACTAGTGAAGAAATCATTGTTTGGTTTTAAGCAGGTTATATCTCTATTTGTTCTGTATGAAAGACCCAGATGATTGGAAATCCTCAACTGTAGTTTTTAGAGGTGTAGCAGATATCCGCTTCACCATAATTTTTCTCTACCCATTTTAAAATGTTTTCTTTATTTCATTAATCTCACTATTTTAAGGTATCTTGTGTCAACTTGCTCACCGCTTTTTTGTAAGATCCTTTCTGAATTATCAGCATTTGAACCTACAGAAAAAATATATGAATAATTTTGTTTAATATCTATATTTTATGCATTTACTCGTATAATAGTTCACTTTTGATGCACAACTTGCTAGGGGTTTATAGTTAAGTTAAAGTAAAAAAATATATTTTTGATCCCGTTCTGTAATATATATATATTATTTATATTATATATATTTATTAATATAATATTAATTGTTATAATAATTAGGAGGGTATATTTACATTATATTTTATTATTATTTATTATACTAAAATAATTTATATTAATTATTTTAATAAGTAAATATAATATTGGCTCTAGTTAGGGCCTAGTGAATAATAATAATGGTATGCACCCCGTACGGTAGCTGAATAAGCTTAAAGTTTGGGTTGTCCACGCCCGCCTTCACGGTCTGGAGTGAGAATTAAAGCACCTCGAGTAGATTATATTATTAAATAAGGCAGACAGTATTTTCCGGACTCACCTCAAAGTAAGGGCGCCCCGTATAATATATAATAACTGTATGATCACTAGGGAAGCCATAGTAAAGAATGAGAATATATCATGATAAGTTTACCACATGATAATATTTTAGTATTGGGTAGGTAGCTAATTCACTCTAATATAAATTATAAGACTAAATATAAATTGCATTTACTATTGATTCATAATTAATGATAAAAAGCTATTAATTTACTTTCAGCTATATTTATATTATTATTAAAAATATTATATATATAAAATTTAAATTTATATATTATTTATTATTTATTAATTTATTATATTCTTTTATTTCATCTAATATCACATTAGTTTATTAACTATATATGATTAATTATAATAAATTATAATATATATTTTATGAATATAAATTATAAATTAACCGGGGGTTTTTTGAGTATTTAGGATATTATAATCTTTTTATATGATTTTTCCAAGAGTTTAGTTGTTTTTATTAGGTTTTCTCTCTCACAACCAGGCCCAAAAATAAAATTTAAATTTGTAAACCCATAAAAACCTATTTATATATATATTCCTGATTATAATTATTTTTATTTTATAATTAGTTGATATGTTATATATTCTTTATATAAATCAAAATTTAAATTGGAACAACGATGTACATCTAAAATTTTTTAAACAAATCCGGAGATTGATTATTACTCAATAACAAGGTGTTCATTTTATTAAATAAGTTTGAGGTAGAATTTATTAAATAATTTATTATATATAAAATATAATCCTATTTTATTGTCTTCTAAATTTATTGAAGAGCAATATTATTTGTAAAAGCAGGTGGGAAAATTGTTATTACCCAGATTTGGAACCACCCCAGTAACAGAATTTTTTTGTATTTTAGGAATGAATGCATGGTCTATACCCGGGCCGGGGTGAAAGGCTTCCCATTTTGGGGAGACAATAAAACTTTTCCCCCGGCCTTCCGGAAAAGTTCTGGCCCCCCGGTCTACGCCGCCAGCCGGAAAATTAAAAAAAACTTTTCGGAAGACTTTCCAGCTTCACCTTTTTCCAAGCCCCTGCTGTTTTATCCTCACAAGGAAAGCCCCCGAGAAACCTGCCAGCCCTTTGGGGGGTCCCCCGGGGCCCCACAAATCATCCTAAATACATTAAACAAACATGCCCATCTTGGCTTTCCCTCAGAAAATGAATCGTCTCGCTCTTCTGCGGCAATTTCTGACCCCTCCATATAAGTAAAAAAACTGTCCCCCACAAAAAACAAGTCCCGCCTCTCGTTGTATTTTTTTTTTTTAATCATCGTTTCCGCAACACCTTATAAAAATTATTAAAAAACCGGAGCTCGGGGCTGCCCCCCGGGCACAAAAGGAATCTTGTAAAATACAACTCTTTCAAAAAACCGTGTTTTGTTTCCCCCTCCTGGGAATAAAAATAAAAAATGGGGCCCTTTCCCCATTGTGGGTATCTTCCAGTTTTTATAATCTTTTTTATGTTAATGGTAAATTCACCCTAAAATTGTATGTATTACTTAATTTTTTCCTAATATTTATAGAATTAAAACTATATAAATAGTTTATATTAACAATATGTACTGTTAAAGATTGTATTTGTTTTCATCTAGGCTTTGGTGACCATTAGCCTCTCCACTGATCGACGGGGCTGCCCAGCTTCGGGCCCCGTTGTTGACCCCAGGTTACTATTTTTAAATAGATAATCCTCACCCCTGGTTTTCCTTCCTGATTTTGGGGGGTTTTATTAATTGTTAATAAATTTTATTTTTTTCCTAATATACGAAAAGCCCCGGGGTTCCGTATGTATCCGATTTTGCACAAAACGGGGGCATCCGGGCCCATCCATGGTCACTACTTTCCCCGGGCCTTTTCTGGAAAAGCCAATTATTATTTTACCCTTCTTACTTTATTTGGTTTGGAATTAATCAGTGGTCGGTTCCATCCCTAGAAGTTTTAATCCCAGTTTTTTTCTTCCATTCTGTTGTTCCCATAATTACCCCCGAATACCCCTTGGTGGAAGCTCTACTTTAAGTATAGCTTGGCTAATGCCACCTTCTTGGCCGCGCTAATTCAACTTTTTATATTAGTTTTTTACGGTACATACTACTCTCTCACGTTGATTGTGTTAGCCCACAATCCGAAGCTCCCACCGATGTTGCACGGCCCTGTTTTTCGTATCTGGTGGGTTGGGGCCCCGCAGAAGAGAGCCTCGGGTGGTTCAGGATAACGCCTTTTTTCACGAAACCGCCCTTTCTTCAAAACTTGAAACAAAAGAAAAAAAAAGACCATTCATCTACCTATTAATTAACCCAATAAAACCCAAGAGACAACACAAGGGAAAAAACCACATCGCTTTACACTCTGGAGGACAGCGCTTAATCACCATAATTGAGGGAAAACGGCCCCCTCCGAAAAAGCCCCGGGAAAGCGCCCCCGGCAGTCGGGATAATCGTTTCAACATTTGAGGCCTAAAAATCTCGTTTAATAAAAAAAAACCCACATATCTCACTTTCACCTTATCCAGTGGGCCCGCGGGGTTAACTACAGGGGGGGTGGGGGCCGCGGGCGGGGGCACACCACAACACCATACTTTCTTTCGGTTACTACAGCTCTCTCCACCCCCTCACTAAAAACACAATTTTTTTATTTGGGGCTGAAATGTAATCAATAAAAATGAATAAAAACCTTTATATCTTGTTTATTCTTTTGGGCCAAGTAAAAATAAGAAACCCAACGTTTATTTTAAAAAGATTGTATTAAATTTGTTTGAGGGAAAAAGAAATAATTAACTCGCACAATAAAAGAGACATACCCATCAATTCCGAAAATAGATTATCATATAGCTCCTTTTAAAAACATCTCGTTTAAACTTTAATTCTTAAATTTTAATTATAAATTATATTCGCTATAACTCAAGCTTAAGAATAATATAATGCACATATAAAAGTAATAAAAAAAATAGCTTCTTATGAGTCTTATTTACATTATTACAAATTTATACTTATCTCTAGTTATTTATAATCTCTCTATCAATATAATTATTATATTAATATTATATATTATTGTTAATATTTATAATATCAAATTTAAGATTTAGAGTGTGTAATGAGTCTGTTAAATTTAAATAAAAAAACTAAATAATAATTTATATTAAAATTATATATATTATAATTAGTTAGACTTTACCCCCAAGGCTTAAAAAATGACCCACTTGGATATTCCATACGGATTAGTATCGGTATCTTCTCTTTGTTGTTTATGTATTCTTTATCTTGTCCTCGCTTTATTGATTTTCATTATCACTTGGGCATCTTGTTACTTCTACTTTTTTGAAATTCGGTATGTTATGGCTTGGTTCTATTATTTATTCCTTCCGGAACATTTGTATGGTCCACTCTTCGTAGCAGAATGGATATTATAGCTACGAATAACTTTACTCAAATATTGCCTAGATTTTCTTTGAAATTCTAAAATCTCATTCGGGTTCTTATCTTTGTCGGCCCGCCCACGAACTTAGCTCGTTCTGCTTATTAACTTTGTTTTATACGTCCGTTATGGTGATCTTACCATTCAAGGCGGGGAGTGGTCTCCTGACAAATAAAATTGAGTTTGGGAAGGAAACTGTAGGTAGCTGCACGTGGTAAATAAGGCGTGGTGGTGTCACCTGTGTACCATCGGGCACCATATTTGGGACATCTGGCAATTGCCACTCCATGTAATTTTCTTTTTGACTCCCCCCGCCCTGTTTTTTTTGATTTGCCCGTCCCGGTGTATGGCTGCCGCTACAGGGCCACTACTTACCCACCGTTGGGTAATAAACGAAACATATAGATTTAAAGTTTCTACCGGTTTTTACTCACCAGTTTATGTTATTAAAGCATTTTGTTTTTCCAGGAAAGCCCGGGGTTTTTACCGGGTGTTTATATTTTTGAATAAGGAAATAAAGGAAAAAAAAAAAAAAAAGTTTAGGAAGTTTCGTGAGAGTGAGGGTATTAAAGTTGAGGAAAGAAAGTGTCAATATAAACTTTATATTAAATATATTCTTCCCCCTCTTTGAATTTTTCAAAAAATTTTCTCCAAATATCAAATCAATTAATCTAATTGTAAATGTTTAAAAAGTAAGAAAACATAATTTGTGCAATAGAGAGATAACAATTTTAAAATTCTAAATTTTGTATATATTAAAGATTTGTTTTATATTTTATAGACTTAAGAATTATAGAAGAAACAGTTTATTATATATATATATTCATAGAGCAAGATCAATACCATATAATGGTTTCAAAATCATGATGTCTGTGGTATTGCTTAAATAAATTAAAAAAAATACATATAAAAATAAAATATAAATTAATTTTAATTTATTACTATCTGTTTATAACCACTGTCTCTCACGGTTTTTACGGCTAAAATAGGTTAATAAAGAGAATTCGTATCACTTATTTAGACGTTAAACTTTAAATAAATTTTAAAATTAAATAATTTAATACAGCAAAAAAGAAATGTAATAAATACATGATATATTTCATTTTATATAATTATAAAAAGAAAGTAATATTAAAAAAAAAGCATAACCTTTAAACCATTGCAAACTAAATCAGAAAATATATAAACAAAATTAAACAGAATTGTAAAAAAACGTATTTAATAAAAAATATACAACTGTATATTTTATATATAAGCTCAATACTCTACATAAACATGTAATGAAACACTTTTATTGGCATAGACAAGATAAATCCTAGAAAATGCAGGCATAGGGGAAAGACATTCGGCAAGATTCCTCAAAACAAATATTAGGTATACCTTAACATAGTTCGAAGTTAAATAGAATATTAAAGTTCATCTTCCCATAGTTTTTTACACCGCTATCCTTCGTAAGTGTTATATTGGCACAAATATTATGACTAATGGATGTAGTTGCAGGTAATGCAACATGATAATCTGTACATCATCATACACTGCGCTGGTTTTATGTTTAATTGGCAATTATTTTTTTTTCTTTGATTATCCTTATTGTCAGCTTATGATTTGTGGGATCCACATTTTGTGTTGGCACATTTTTGGATAACTTGGTGTTGGCAAATTTTGCCTTATGGAGAATTATTTTAATGATATTTCAGTTGGTAGAACTTAGTTGTAGCAATTGG
Source organism: Trachelipus rathkii (assembly GCA_015478945.1). Classification (NCBI taxonomy): domain Eukaryota; kingdom Metazoa; phylum Arthropoda; class Malacostraca; order Isopoda; family Trachelipodidae; genus Trachelipus; species Trachelipus rathkii. Next base: position 40,152 of record JABUQX010096215.1, read on the forward strand.
CAGGGTTGGCACGATTGGGTGACAAACTGGGGTATTTGTCCTCCAATTGGGGTATTTTTCAAATAAAGGCCCATCAAAAACTCCAACTCAACTGAGGTGTGTTTTTATCTGGATTTTATATAAAAAGAAGTGTATAAATGTAGGTATACTTTAAAATTCATACTGGATGCTGAAGGATTAATTATATGAAAAATAGTAATATTCTTATATGGATGATATATATTTCTTGTATATAATATTTATTCGGAATTCAGATTAAGATTTCAGGTATGTGGTAGCTTAATATTGCCTTATTCGGCCTTATAAAGATGTCTTTTGTTTAAATATTGACCTACCGAAAATTCTTCAAGCCAGATTTTAAAGATTTCTTGACCATATATCACTTTCTCTATTCTTGTCCATCTTTTTTGTATCCTCAGATATGTGTAGTCTTACCTCGTTTGGAAAATATTGACATGAATTGAAGCTGGTTCAGAAATGAGAAAATTAATATAAGGAAGCGACAGAAAACTGAGCCTAAGGCACTCGTTGTAAGTGTTGATATGGCAATAATGGTAGTCACCGTATAATATTTATTATGTTTTATTCAAAACTAATTTCATATAAATTATAAAGAGACAAAGAGCAATTCAACCATATTTTGTTTTGTTCATGCGGAGATCGTTTCCATTAAGAAAAAAAAGTGTCAAAAATAAAAAAAAAGAAAGTATTAAGAAAATATTGCAGTGCAAAACAGAAGAAGAAGTATAAAAAGAATAACTGAAAATAGTACCTTCCACTACCAAACACCCCACCGTTTATAAGAAAAAGAGAACAAAAATTTAAAGTTTACCCCGGCGGTATATCCAGAACAGTTGTCGTATATGAATAAATAAGGGTTTGTTCCATCAGTTTGTTTGCTTAATGAATTTAAAACATCAAGGGTTTGTATTATCTTTTACCCTCGAAAAGAGTTTTTTATTATAATATAAGATACAAGAAAATCGCTTCCGAATATGTGGGTCTGCCAAAGTGTTAAGTATGTTTGTGCGACAATGTTTATTTTTCTCTTTTCCATCTATAAGAGAGAATCCATCAAATTTTGCAAAACCTATTTAAAAAATTTTATTTTTTTTTTCACAATACAGGTTTCCACACTTTGCCCGCGTTTACCCCTTCGCTGTAAATGTACAACCGACCGCATCGGATGGATACAACTTTATATTTATAAAGATTATTAGAATAAAATTATAACAAACGGGTCGGCAAAAATTTTTGACATATTAAGTTACACAACTCACCCTGTCTAGCACAAGGTTGGAGCAAGGAATAAATAATTAAATAGCAAACAGAACAGAAAAAATAATAGAAAGCACTACTATACACTTATATACTAGCATATTGAAGTATTAGGACTTTATACTCTTGGGTCTACTCTGACTTCTTGTTATTTTACATAGGGATAGTATGACAGGATGTTCACTCCATTTTATCTGGAAATCCTAGCAACAGCCTCGAGATATAAGTCACATAGACACATATCTAAAACAATTCCGGACATGAGTAAACAATTATGACCAATAATAGACATATACGATGAATCTCGCAACCTAAAAACATTAAAAGAAAATTGACAATGGCCCCTTATAATGGGGTATAATAGCAACTAAGGTAGGCCCACAGACACACAAGAATAATTTGGTCTTATACTATAAATGTATTTATCCTTTGTTCAATAACTATATACAAGGATGGAGGTAGGGGGTTGGAGAGCTCACAACACAATTTATTGCACGCGATTCCCAAGAAAATGACGGTAGAGATGTAAATTTATACTTACTATAAATCCTCTTAGAAACTAAACTTGAAGGTGGGATAGTTTTAAATATTTGAATAATTTTACCTGTTACATTCATAATAAAATAAAATTCTTGTAGGTGACGGAAATAACTGAGCTTGTACCCTGCCTTAAAAAGAACTATTGACCCTCTGCCTATTTTTACCATTTCCCACTCCGAGATATTAATCAAACCTCCTAATCCAATACCTCTTTACTCACCATAATGTTTTTAATAATCCAAAATATTTTAGGCGGAAAAGAAAATAACCTATACTATATTTTTTATAGGTGATTGAGGGCTTCCTAAAAATAAAATTTTAAGGGTGAATGAAAAATTAATTTAATTATAATAAAACTTATATTTATATTATTACTTTTTAATTACAAGTTTGCTACATTCATTATATTCTTGCATCATAGAGAGCGCCTCCATATATTTCAAAAATTATTTTCAAATCGGAAATAAAAACCAATAATTTTTTATTCTAATGTCTTATGTGTTTTAATCTTTTTCTTCATGTAAAAGAGATATTTCTCCTTAACTTATATAGATTTACATTTGTTTGTATGTGATTTAAATCTCTATATGGTTGTTTAATAGTTAGTTATTATTCAATTCTGCTATAATCTCATGCACAAAAAATCACTTATTAATAAATTCATTTTATTTATATTTCTTATATTAATATATTTTTTATGTATTGACTCATTGTTCAAAAACACACATATCTTTGTGTTTTTAGTAGCAATACTAGATATATTGAAAGATAGTTGTAGTAACATACTTGGTATTTTAGAACTGAGTTTAAACTATCGTATGTTAATTCACAATTTAAATAATTTCCTCTACACTTTATAACACCCTTATTTTGTGATAATATGTAAGTGTCCAACATCTTCAGGAATATAATTTTATATCTTATCTCTATTTATTGCTTACAAATAATACAGGGGGAGTTGAGGTTTTTTTTTAGTATGTATTCTTGTCTTATTGATATAACATACAAACTATGGGCTAGTTTTTGAGTAATTATTATTATTAATTCTCTATGAGTAAACCCCGCATTATTTATTTGAATATTTTTAGTATTATATATTTCATCATGTTTCAAATTTTTATTTATAATCTTTTAAAATTGTAAATACCTATCACAATAGTATTAATTAATTTTGATTATTATATTAATAACTACTCTGAAGGCCTTTTAAATATATTATGTATCAGTATTTTTTTATTATCTCTTCTGAGCTAATGCAGTGAGATATTACCAAGAGTGCTCAGTATGCTATATTTAATACATATGCACCCCCTTAAATAGTCTATTATCAATTTTTCACTTATGCTTTATTTGAATGCTTGAGAGAAAATCCTTTAGAAAGATTGTGCACCTACATAATTTTTTTTTATTTCAATGGTGAAAATTGGTTGCTTATAACTTAATAGAGGACATGATTATTCGAATTTCAGTGAAAGTTATTTCCGATCACAGTATTGATTATAATTCTCTGAACGATACCATTAATACTATGTCTTCGAGAGATTTTTAATTATATAAGGTCACGAGAGAGGGGCAGCGGTAGGGGGGTTATTTCTAAATTCTTATCCCTCACCCTCCAAGGTTACTAACCCCCTCTCGACGCGTTGGAATCACCTTATCCACGACAGGAGTGCAGGAAAACCGAATTACATGTTAATCAAATCTCTACAAAAATACCTTTTTTTTATTTTTTATAGTTTGAAGTCTAGTTGATTAGAGATCGTCGATAAAATTATTTTTTTTTATTTTAAGAAACTACTTCACAATTAACCACTAATTTAAATAATATATAAAATAAATATCTAGGTTCAAAATAAAAATAACATTATCTACTTGTAATAATATGAGTCAAGGATGTACTGTTATGTCGAGGTATTTCTTTCGCCCATATTGTTGTTTGATCCAGCTTTTATAAAATTTTCATCGAGTTTAATGTCTCATACAAAATTGCGAGAAAAAAGAGCAATAAAAGCACACTCCCCCACATGAGCGTTCAGTCTTTAGTTAATCGAGCCACACACACTGGTCACTAATGAGGGATTTGGTGTTGATCTGAACAATATAAAAGATTGTATTCCTTTATATCCAACACTACATGTCTACAACAGTCACAACGCTCTAATATGATCATCCTCACGAGGTTTTAATTATTTCTGTATTGTATTATTATGATATCATTGAAGAGATACTCTGCTTAGACACCACCAAATAAGCCTGCCCATGTTATTTATACTAGTCTGTTTAAGAAGGTACAGGCCTCAAACCTCACTGTGCTGGCAAACATTTAGAGAACAATTACCTCACTGTCGTACTCCTCCCTCACTATAATCACACACTTTAATGAAGAGGGATCTTCTAAAATTTCCCCCGGTTGAGTCTCCATCCCTCGCATAAAAATTTGTTTAGGTTAGTGTCTCATACTTAGGTGAAGAAACGAAAGACACCAAGTCGTATTTGGTGGGCATGTATTTAATTTTTTCTTTTTTTTGCGTATAATTCCAAGCTACTTCATTATACTCTCCGTCCCGTCTTATACTATATAAAAGATCATAATTTACTCCCTTTATAACAGAGCTGAGGAGCTATAAGAGATAGTAAAATTAATTCAACTTATATATAACTTAATACTCTGAGCTGATTATAGTTTCAAATGTTATTAAATCCACTCTTATTTACTTCATTATGAGAAAAAAGATTTTACTCGCTCAAATATCACAATGCAACTCTAGACATATAACATATTATAAAATGTATAGTTTCTCACATTTTTATGTATGCCTTATTATTTTAATATCGGTAAGCAAAAGAAGACCTGAGATGAGCGCCCACACTCTCTGCGCGCTCTCATAAGAGGGAGTTAGTGATTTTCTATCTTTGATAGCTCATATGAGATATATTTTGGAGGAGAGTGATCACATCACCCTCTCAAGTCTTTCTGATGGAGCGAGTAAATTATTGTACAGTTATTTACACTACTTAATCGCTTTTTGATAGTTTTTGTTTTAAACATAAAAAAAATAATGTTAAATATTAATTTTTTGAGGAATTTTAAGAGTATAACTTCCATTCTTAAGCCTGTTGTCTTTATCTTTCTTCTATTAGCCCGTTCCTCTTAAATCAGCACTGCTCCAATTTCGCACTCAACTCGTGTGGTTTTCTTTTTTTTTTTCTCAATATAGATATAAAAAGTTAATTTTATATTTTTTATAAATTATATCTAGGAAAATTGAAAATATTAATTGTGAAAGATAAGCTTAGACTTCTATATCTAAAGTCATCGTTATTGTGATTTTATTATACTGTCAATATAAAGAAGGTCAGAAAGTATTTACAGGAACTAATGTTTTGTTCCAATTACTTACGAGAGGACAAGTAGGAAGTAGATTAAATAATACTCAATATACTAACCATAATCTTTTAGAAAGAGAAAAAATAGACCAAAAGTAAGTCACGTTTTCTCTAAAATAATGAAAAATTTGAGTCCAGCGGAAAATAAAGAACTGGTACTCCTATACTTTCAATTGAGCAGAAATCTTTTCCGTTAAGAAAATATGGGAAAATAAGGGAGATTTACTCTGTAATGCAGCTCATAAATTCTGACTATTGTCAGAACCCAGGACTACATTGTAAGCAGACAGTATCTGATTGTGTAAGCACCTTGTTTAACAAATCTTCCCAAGCTCATGTCTAAAGAGAAGACGACCAGTGATGATGAAAGTCTCTTCGCGCAAGTCAGGGATACATTAAGTTTTCTACAAAGTCCTAATCTGCCAGGCCAATTGAACTTAACAGAGGAGCAGAAACAAAAGTATCTCGCAAACCTTCTTGATTTTATAGAGAAGACGACCAGTGAAGAGAATTATTTCTTCCCGCAAGTCAAGGATACGTACGGTTTTCTACAAAATTCTAAATTGTCAGGCCAATTGAACTTAACAGAGGAGCCGAAACAAAAGTATCTATCAAATCTTCTCAAACTTATAATGATGCTAAGGGACATATATAATGACATTTGTCATGAAAAGGGTTTACAAAATAAGCAGACAATATCTGCCTCTGTAGCCACTTGATATTTAGGACCCTCGAAAACTCAAGCGAAGAGAGTTTTTAAAGAGAGTCTCATTCAGAAAGAAGTAGTCCTACAAGTGTAGAAGATGAAAATCTTTCAATGAAATTCCACTTCTATGAAGAATCACCTAGGAGAGGACCAGAAAGTAGTGAGGTAAATAACCCTCCTACTACCAAATATAGCGTTTGTAAAAGAAAAGGGTTCAAACCCAAATTATCCAAAGCCAAATTAAAAAAAACAAGGTAAATTTCTATTAACTGAGGAAAACACTGGGAATGATGAAGACGAAGAATCAGCAAAGGTAAAAAGAAAGTAACGCAAAATTATAGAGGAAACTTCCTTCAAGCAAAATGAAAGGAAGCCCTTTGTATTTGGGATACTATTATTTTGTGAAATCGGTACCACTTAGCCCGATAATAAAAGGCATAAATAAGTGTAAGATAAATTCATGTGAGGGAGTCAGCTTGTCCTTTTTTTCTGCTTACTGCCCATAAAAGGCAAAAATAAATGTAAGAGAAACTCGTGTGAGGAAGTCAGCTTGTCCTTATGGCTGCTTACAGCCCGGGAAGTATTGGTAAATACCGATGTTTCAACCAAATTACCACCTAGCATCAAATTTCTTTCTTCATCCCTGGTCACAGTTGAAGACCAGGAAAAGAAAACCTTTGTTTTACCGGCCAAAGTTTTGTAAGTTAAGGAAAGCTTCGTCTTAGATAAAGACGTCAAAATCCTTCTACGTATCACTGTTAATAGTTTTCTTTACTTTGCAGATGGAGCAAGTTCAGTCCGTAATTATAGACTGATATTCAGCTTCATCATTTTGAGAGGCAAACCCTGTTTGTTCAGGAAAGACAGGAAAATAAGGGACATTTACCCTAGTATGCAGCTCAAAGAAAAACCTATGACGTAAGTCATAGGATAAGACTACTTAAGGAGCAGACCACCTCTGTCCATGTAATCACCTATCCTAAAGGATTCTCCAAGTCTCAAGTGAAGAAAGTCTGCAGAGAGACACTTAGCACCGGGTGAAGACGGAAAAATCCTCCTGATGGTAAGAGTGGAGACAATAGTTCTGACCCCTCTTCTGATTCAGGAATCATGAAACCAGAGAGTAAGGTAAGATTAGAATTAGAAAGGGTTTGTTTAGTAACCCCGTGTCTTCCGTTTCTTTTGTTGATTTTGTTGCGAGTGTAACTTTGCTAAAAAAAGCAGGAATTAATTTTAATTTATGTTAATTTAGATAAACATTTGTTTATTTTAAGAATGACCCTAGCAGAAGGACATAACCCAAAGCGTTTTAAATATTTTGTCGAACTTTTAATAAAGTCGCGTAATATTTTTGCCTTAAATAAGGATATAGTCCTAATAAGCCCTCTGGAAAAGTTCGAGTTAATAATGCTAGACCACGATATTAGGTCAAATAGACCTCACAGAAAATTAGACAAACAAGATATTAGACTAATCAATTTAAAAAGACAGCCTTTGACTTCAAGCGTCAAAAGGGAACACTTAAATTTGGATGAAGATAAAAAATTCCGTCCGATAGTAAGAGAAGAAACACTAGCTTCAGCCAACTCTTATAGGTATATTCAAGTGAAACCTAAGTATAGAAAAGCACTGAAGTTTAAAAGAGTGTATCTAATGACACCTGCGTTTCTGCAGATCCTTTTGGTAATGCCAGCCTCGTAAATAAGGTAAGAAGTAAAGTTATTTTTAAATTCCGTTAGTCTAAGTAATAAATCATTCAATTTAGGAAAAAACAGACAAATAGGAGAAGCTCACCCTATTTTAAACAAAAATGAAATTAAATCTTCCAATAATTTGGGTCCAGAGATACCACAGAAGCAGTTGGAATCTGCCTGTGTAGTAATCAACAAAAATGGACTACAAAAAGGTAAACTAGCGAAGATTTATTGAGAATTCCTGGAAAGAAAAGTTAAAATAAATTATCCACTCTTTTGCTTTAATTTAGGAAATAAGCAACCAGAAGAGTTGGTCTGGTGGAATCTGATAATGAACCGATTCTCACCAATAAGCAAATACAAGCCAGGTAAGACTAATACTCTTCCTGACTATTCAAGTAAACATTCAGCTCTGAAAGTAAGTTTCTTTAAGAAAGAAAAGAAACCGAGCTTCCCTAGTAAGTATTTGGTTTTAACCAAAAGAAAAGTTAAAAGGAGACAAGAAAATAACTCCAAGTTGAAAGAACCAGTAAGTTGGACTAAAGGAAATCCCAACTCACCTCTCAAAATGTTGTAAAAAACTTCATAAAATAAAGTCCAGAAAGAGACTGAAAATCTTTGCTTCTAATCTCTCTGATCAGATTAAAGATAAAAGGAATCCTAGAACTATTCTAGAAACTCTAGATCTTCAAGAAGATAGGGCCAGAGGAAATATCCAGAATAGTTCTCAAGAAGAAAGACAAAAAGAGTTACTCTTAATGTTTCTTTCAGAAGGATTCCTCACCAATACGCTCCATTTGGAAATAATTTTGTAAAAAGCCAAGTTCTGATTGAACACAGAACCCCAAAGAAGTCAGATACGATAGAAGTATCCCAAATTGGAGCAAAGAAGCGTATAGAATTAAACATAGAGTTCTTGGTAAGACACTCTGTGGAAATGGACCATAGAGATTGGTCTAAATACCAATTTTCCCCACAAATCGCAATTTATTTTGCAAATAACAAACCTATAGGGTTATTTCCCCTTTACCCATTGAAAGGGTATGTGAAACATTTGCCCTGCTATGTCTCATCTTATGTAAACCACGAAAAAGTCTATCTCAAATGAAGAAGATACCAAAGTGGAAAGAATTAAAAGAATTAGAGACATAGTCCATGAAAAGTGGGAAAAAGAACAGAGATGTGACAGGCCATACATTGAAAAGTGCCTCAGCAGGCCAAATAGATTCACATTCTCTTGTTTGAATTCTGAGGAGACCTTTTCTGCCATTTGGACAATGTAAAAGCCAGGGTCACAAAAAATATTACAGTTTCCCAGATTTCCATTGAAAATTACAAAGTCTGGAATCCAGGAATTGTTTCAGACTGCATAGAATCCAATGATAAAAGGATGAAGATTGACAATAATGTTTCAGAAGAAACCCCAGAGGAAGAAGATGAAAGGAACACCTTCTCCCCAAATCTCACCTTTTATTGGACACATCCCACTTTTCACTGTATACATCAAACCAAATTTATAAATTTTATTCTAGAAAAAGCAACCTCTACGGAGCCTGAAACCACAAACAAGCGAATTACAGATATATTTGTTTTTCATTTAATCATCATCGTCGTCATCAGAGGGAACAAATAAATCATTTTCTTCCAGAAAACTTGCTATATTTTTGCTTATTAAAGCACCAACTGTAATGCCAACTGAAATTGCAACACCAGCTCCAACGTAACCTGAAAATTGATGATTTACTATTAAAAAAATTCATCAATTAATTAGGTAAAGGCTTATTAGTCTTGTAATATTGATTCCAGTTTACCTTGACTACGGTTGAAAAGGCAGATAAAACATACTAAAATTTTTTTTGAAAGAAGTTGAATTGAAAAAAAGCCTTATCATTTTTTGAATTTTATAAGAAAAAATATTGTGAAAAACAAACACCCTATAACATATAACTTTCTTCCCCCCTTTTGATATTGTTTAGAAGAATGAAAACCTAACATGCACTTACATCAATTTTCAATATTTATATGAATGAAGTATTTAACCTATTTCAGTGAAAGATTGACTATAAAGAACTGCAAGCAGCACAAGAAACTGATGTACAGCTTCAGAAATATTTAAATAATTAAGAAAATACTAGTCTTAAGCTAACTAAAAGACTACTATTATAAGAATGACATGCTCTCCCTGGTCACTGATGAATCTAATCCACTTTCACTGTCTTTTGTTCCAGAATCTTTTATTGGTCCTGTTATTTCTTATTCAGACTCCCTAGGGCATTTTGGTGTTAAGAAAACTCTGGCATATTTTAGAAAGAACTTTGCATATCTGCACTTTGTGTCAGAGGTGTAAATCTTTCTGTAAAATAAAATCTTCATATGAAGCTTATCTGCTAAATTTCAGGTGGTCTATATTGACAGTTTTTGCCTGTACAAAAACTACAAGTACCTTTAAACTTTGATTGAAAGATTCTCTAGCTATCTCTTTGCATCTCCCTTGAAAAACATAGAAACCACTACCATATTGGAGGTAATTACTAGAGAATTTCTACCCATAGCTGTAGTTTTGGTATGGGACTTTACGTTTTTTTCTGATTGTGGAGGTCAGGTTTTACATCATATTTATGAAGGTATGATCTGTTGTGAGGAGAAGCTATAGGATTTACTGGCATCTTTGATTTGCGTAAATACAGATAATGGATTTTTAACACAATCTGTAGCGCATAAGTCAGGCCTGACATTGTAGCCATGTTGTATTATAACATCTAGGAAAAAAAAAAAAAAAAAAAAAAGAGGACAGTAAGAATCAACCACATGGGGCCTATCGAGGGGGACATGTCCCAGTCAAGCTATAGTTACCAATCACCATGCTCAGGCAAACATCCAACCAAAAGCACCTAGGGCTTCATAGACTTACAAAGATACACAAAAGGTCCTACAACTTAGAAGGAATAAAAAACTTTTATAAACTTAAAAAGGTACTGTTAAGAACATTTCCCATTAGAATAAACATATTGCACAGCAGTTCACAGGCATTCCATTAACCTGGGGGGTAACTACTGTAACTAAAAAACCACCCAAAATTTGCTAAGGTCAAAAATTATACTTATTATGATTACCCAAACCATCCCATATACCAACTAATCCGTCTTTTTAAAATGCCGCAATTGAATCGCCATCAATAACCTCCTGTGAGCAAACCCCATGTCCAAACTAAGTTGTCAGTCAGATGTGTTGGAAGATGTGAAAGTATTATTGGTTAAAATTCTTCTCCCCCATGGTGTTATTGTGGTCTCTACATACTGTCCTATTGAACTAAGAAGGAATCACCCTTGCTATCTTAATGATGGACAAAAATCAAACTCTCCCTGGAGCCTCTTTCTCTATATCCATGAAGAAGCATTGAAAACTAAAATTATTCTTAGGCCTCCCTCTATCTCCAGAATTTTCTGCCAAAAATCATAAAATATATATGCCAAAGGGTCTACAAGATGCGAAATTTGTACTCGTCAAAATTCAACAGTATGGCAGAAACAAACTAGTACCAGTATATCATGGCCCCTATCTCAGTAAAGTTATATGGCAATAATAAGTGTATATAAATAAGCGCCAATACGCTCAGAAATGATGTGTCTGATTTGCAGTCGGGGCAAGGGGGAAGGCCGCATGTGGAGGGATTTGGGGGCACCTTTTTTGGGAGTTGCCCCACCTTTTGAGCCTTGTGAGCCCTGCGGATGTCGAGGGCACGACCGTGCCCAGGCGATGGATCTCTGGGTGAGGGCCTTCCAGGGTGAAGTGTGAGAGAAGGAATCATGGGCATAATATCTAAGGTACAAATCCAGAAAAATACTTTTGAGGAAGCTTGAGAACGGATAACTGGCCGTTAATTTAGAGTTGGGGAAACCTTTGTGGTTTTTCTTTGGTTACAAATTCAGGTCCTAAAATATATTAAACAAAGCATTATACTCACAAAGAGGACATCTTAGAAATTTTACGCATATTGACAGCCATTTCCAAATACCTGAATATTAGTCGAGATCCACAAAAAATAAAAATATTTAATCGTGACGGAAAGCATGTTCATAGTTCCAAATTCATAATTCCAAATGTTACACAGTGTTATTTTATAAAAAAAAAAATACTAATAAAATTAAAAATAATATACTTACTTCAAAAATACAATCTTTTTTATTAAGAATTATAATATATATATATATAATATATATATATATATATATATATATATATATATATATATTATATAATATATATACATAAATATATTATATATATATATATATATATATTATATTATAATATATATATTATGATATAAAGGTAATTAGGGGGTCGCGAGGCTACTAACTTTATGCGTTTGCATTTGGTGGCTGCGTCGCGAGGCTCTAAAAGGGGTGTGAGAAACGCCTGCTGTAGAGAATAGAGACGTGCGCCAATGTTCACATTGTAGAGAGTAGAGCGGTTCAAGGGAGTTTGAAAGTTAAGAACAGTTTATTAGGCATTTTAGCTTAGACTCAGACAATAATCCAAAAAGTGAGTGGAAACCAAGCCAGCCTGCCCAAATATTTGGATAGAAAACTACCCCAAACAAGGGCAGATAAGACCTTTGTATAACTGGAATAACTGTTTGGAAAAAAAGTTCCTGCAAAGTGAAACAAAATCATCAGCTTCTTAGAGGCCAGTCCTGAGCATCTGTTATAACATGGTCTCCAAGACAATTTATTGTTTATATCTATACCAAAAATTATTATGTTGTTTACAGGAAAGGCAGTAGAGCAATCAAAGAGGATAGGAGAATTTGAAGGTGTTTTAGAGAGGGGGATGTGAAGAAGTTGAGTTTTTAAATTGAATTTCACAAGGTTCAATTTATCCCACCGGGAAATCCTCTCCAGATCTGCAAGAATAGAGTTGGAGAGTTGAAGTTGAGAAGCAACTCTAGAAGCAAAGGAAGGAGTAGATTTGAAATGAGAGGTAGAATGAAGAATTGCGTCATCAGCATAAGAATGAAGAGAGAAGTGAAGATGAGATCGTTGACGAATAGTAAGAATAAATTTGGAGATAAAAGAGAATCTTGAGGATCACCACAATTCACAGGAAAGAAGGAAGATGTCACTCAATCGATAAGTGCTGATATGGAACGATCTAGGGAAAAAACTGAGTTTTCCCATTTCCAATAAGCGTTGTCTCTATTTTCAAGGACATGAAAGCAAGTTCTGTTGAAACATTTACTTTGAGAAAAAGGTTTGGTTGAGGATGGAATGAACACCTTGACTTAATTCCATCCAGTGAATTTAAGGCATCCTGTGCCCATTTTTTTAAACCAAACAACAAAGCATTTCGTTGTTCCTCAAAGCAGGATTCATTTCAAGAATGAGTTAGTGAAATAAAGGGCATCAGTGCCCCACAGTTTAGCTCCAATTAAAAGTGACAGTAAGTCGTTTGGGGCATGTCGGAATGCTGCTGGGTTGAGGAAGTACTACAAAATAAGAAGCTATACAAATTTTGTGGTTGGGTAGTTACCCAATAGGTGGGAAAATTGTGGTATTTATATTGGAGAGTAGTGATGAAGACATAGTCTTTTCCCAAGGTGTCTCCTTTAAGAATTAGTTTCAGGGTCAATCTAGGACAAGGTGAGATTCCATAATATAATATATATTATAATATATAATATATATATTATATATATATATAATATATATATATATATATATATATATATATATATATATTAATATATATATATATATTATATATAATATATATATTTCAAATTTGTATATGGATGGGGTTATGAAAGAATTCGAGGTGGGGACTGCAGGAAACGGTGTTAGAATGATGGAGAAGGTAGATGAGTGGAGGGTGGACTACCTATAATAATAATGCGGATGATTTGGTATTGTGTGGCGAATCTGAAGAGAGTTGATGAGATTGGTATATGAGGGATTTGGCAGGGTATGAAAAGGAGGGGTTTGAAATTTAAACGTAAGATAAGAGTAAGGTTAATGGTTGTGCGAGTGAGGACATTCCTCAGTGTTTAGTTATGTTATAGATGGTGAGCAGCTGGAGCAAGTGTTGAAGTTTAAATATTTAGGGGTATATGTTGGATGAGAAGGGGAACGGTGATGCCAGGCTGACTAGGAAGGTTGTGAATGGTAGGAAGGTTGCTGGTGCAATTAAATCGTATTGAATGTAAAGGGACTAAGTCTTTGAGTGCGCTAAGGTTCTGTACATGAGGGCTATGTTGTTACCTGTGTTATTGTATGCTTAGTGAGACTATGTCATGAATAAAGAAGTATAGATCTAAGGATGTAAAGTTCAATGTGTTCAGAATAGGACAAATCTTAGGAGAGCATGGCTACGGTGTCGAAAAGAAAATTAATAAATTGAGGAATGAACTTATTTAGAGGAGTTGAGTGGTGTGTCGTGAAGAAAGGGGTAAATGAGAGAATAAATGAAAGTATGTTTGAACTAGGTTTGGTCCATGTGGAAAGGAATGAATGTAGTCGCGTTGGCTTAAGCCGGAAATGAATAGTGTGTGAGTGTTTGGGAACCCGACCGGCTGGGAGGACCGAAGAGAAAGTGGATCGAGTCGGTGAACGAATGTCTGAAGGAGAGGAAATGTGAGTTTGGAGAGTGGCTGCACGAATAAAGGTGCATGATTAGGCAGAGGGAAATGGCGGGGTTTTTTGTATGTGCGGCATATTGCTGGCCCCACCTGGGCCAGGGGATGAACCCTTACATGGGAGACGAATTTTTACCATAGTGAGGCGGCCCGTCGCCGATGCCCATGATGCTCATAGTGTGGATTTTCTTGTGAATCTGTGACGAGCTCTCCACTAATTAATGGTACAGAGAGGTGGCGGTAAGCGCTGGGCCTTTACTTTCGACGTTCAGGTTTCTCCTACTGCCTATTTTCTTTCGAAATGCTTGTACAGCACCTTACCCCCCAATCTTGGGGCAAGAGAGGTGAAAGAAAGAAGAGAAAGAAAGATATACTATATTATATATATATTATATATATATATTTATTATATATATATATATATATACTATATATATATGAATATAATATATATATATATATATATATTATATATATATATATATCTTTTTTTTTTTTGTAGGATAGTGTTGCGTTAGATGTGTCATCTGGATATGTGTAAGTCCTTGACCCTATTGAGAGGAGGGAGGAGGAAACTATGTTTGTAATAGAAAAGTTGAGCTTGTGCAGGTGAGGGAGGGGGGGATTTTAGTCTTTTGTTGGGCGGGGTTGGAGAGAATTTTGCGTAACAAAGGGATGGGATGAGAATGGTACACACGGTTGCTAATAGAATTGAGTCCCCACCATTCATTTCTAGGTGTGTGGAGATGGGGAGGAGTGGAGTTTCGTCGTATTGTTGTTGATAGTAAATGTTGGATTGGGGGTGGTTTTTAGACAACCTGTGATAATTCTGAGAGCTGTATTTTGAGATTGAATTTATTTGGTTTGATTTGAGAGTCTGGGAACCAACTGGTGCAGGCATTAGTTATGGATTTTTTCTAAGGGAGTTGTTTATAAGTTCAGTGGTGAGCTGTGTTTCTTCGCTGAAGTCTGTGGCTTGAGAAAGGGTTCGGGAGAGAACCGATAAAAGTTTGAGTTTTCATTGGGTTGAGAAAGTATTTGGTGGATATGTGGGGGGAGAGGAAACGTTCATGTGCAGTGTCATCAGGTAAGTTCCTAATTTTTTGGGTTTGTTTAATGGAAGGAGGATTGTTGCCGGGGCTGAGTCCAAAAAAAGGGCTGTTGGTGAGTATCTTTTACATCACTAATATAAATAGATACTGGTATAATATATATATATATATATATATATAATATATATATATATGATATATATATATATATATAATATATAATATATATACTATATAATATATATATAATATTATAATCATATATATATATATATATATATATATAGTATATATATATATATTATATATATATATATATATATATATATATATATATATAAATATATATATATATATATATATAATATATATATTAGTATACGGTATAATATATCAAAAGAACAAAAAACAGGAAATTTTTTTTGCGCATCATTACTTACTAAAGAGTTTCGTTTTGCTACGGTTGGGGCATAACTGCATCAGAGGCTGTTGAAATAAGTGTTCCATGCTGAACCTTTGAAACATTGAAGTTTATTTCTAAAATTCTTACAATGTTTTGAAATCTAATGTAAAATTTAAAAGAGGTTTTCTTAATGACATTGTTACAAAATTGCTAAATGGGATAAATAAGCTCTGCAAATCTGATATTATATATATATATATATATATATATATATATATATATATATATATATATAATTATATATAATATATATATATAATATATATATAATATATTATATATAATATATTATATATATATATATTATATATATGGGGTCATGTCATATGAAAATCAACCACATGGGAAAAATTGAATGACCATCACAGATGTTTATTTCAAATTTGTAGCCTAATTACTCTAAGAGATATTAATGATGAAAAATTGAAATGTGCATGTATCACCAAATGAGCTTGTATAGTTTTAGAAGATATGTCTTTCTGAATGTGTAAGGTAAAAAAATTAATAAAAATTTTTAACCTAATAAATATATTTATTGTTAAGTTAAAATATCTCAGGCTTGTAATGTAGCTACATAAATCATTATGCTAGAATACCGTTGCAAAACTCATGGATAGATCTATAACTAATTTATTCTGGAAGAATGATTGGTGTTCAGGAGTGGAACAAGAAAATTTCGTACTTTGACCCTTTTGTAGGTCATTTCATTGATACAAATGAAAATATCTGCCTCAATCTGTAAACTTAGGAATATTGATCCATCTTGCATCTATTTTTTTTACAAATCATTAAAAATGGTAATTAAAAAGGGCATCAGAGTACTTTTTCAACTAATTGAAGGACAAATTCCCAAATTTCTGGATTAATGACTGCAGAAGAAAATTATTATAAAATATATACGTGAGCCTTCAGTAGCATCTCCACTCAGTGAAAATTTACCCGGACCTTCTGGGAAAAGTAATACTTTTGCTGATCCTGAAACTCTCACAGGGGAGTTCTCTGATATTTCAACACAAGCCAAACACCCTTCTACCTCCGATTTTGCTTAAATTTGGTGTATAAGGTTGTTTTTGGCACTGAATTCAATTCTGAAATTATGAGGTCAATTGGACACAAACGGTTCAAGAGTTATGACCTTGACAATTCTGAAGTCAAACCCTGACCTCATCATCTTTGATCCCAAATAACTTGGGTAAGAAAACTCATAAAATAACAAGTGTATATATATTTTAAATCAGAAAATAAGAAGGATTCCAAATATGCAAGTTTCAACATTGTTATTTGAAAAATAAAAATTTTACAATTACTCAAAATGTTGGTCAAAATTTGACCTCTAGGACAGTGACAAAAAAAATCATTTGTGTCAAAAATGAAGGCACACTAAATTGTACAAAATCCAGCAATAAAAACCTTGTGTATTGATATTATTTCAAAGATATATATTTGATTTCATATGAAATATTCTTCAGTCAAATTACTTAAAATAGCACTCAAAATAATCTGATAGCTAAACTATAATGGGTAATAACCAGGTTTTAGTCACTCATACATGACCTACATTACATACATATACTGTATATAACATACTACATTAAAGTGTAGGTCTATACAATTTAATTTATGTATGACAAAGGCCTACTATATTTAAGTGTATATAATTTTCAGTCTTGTAATTCATATGTGCATTTTTTATTTTCAGATTTTTATCTAAAAGCAATTTACATTCATGACCCAAAATATTTGATATATCTGAAAAATATATAAATTATTAATACATGGTTCAAAATAAAATGCCAAGAGACAGAAAATGAAGATTAGTTAAAATAAAAAAAAATATATATAAAAAGTCATCTTCATCGATTAACCAATGCTTTTGTTGAAGTATGTACAGGAAAATTAAAGGAAGCAAGTACATATATATAAACTGCTGGAAAATGATAACCAACAATCCAAATGTTCTAGATGACATACCAAGCTCTCTTCTTCCTCCTCCTGAAAGTGATCATCAATCTGATGTTGAAAGAATAAACAGCAATCTTAGTTTCATCAATAAAGATGAAGCAGATGTAAACATGTTGAATATTCTACCACTCTTGGATGTTTCACCATTAAAAAGAAGTAAGTGGCCCATTTGTATTAATTTTAGAGCTGGTATTAAAAGAATATCTAAAAAAAATGATATAGGCTATATTGTAATATGAAATACATAATTATATAGACTGCCCTCTAATGTAGCAAAATATTCAATCTCACTCATAAATAGGGTCTATGTATAAAAATTTTCTTTCATACCAGTATGTACAAATATAACTATTATATATATACCTATTAATATGTTTGGATTTCTTTCACATACATATACATACCGGTATTTAATAAAAATTATTTAAACAATGTTATTCTTTTTCAATCAATTACAGAAGGCATCTCATTAACACAATGAAAGGTGAAGGCAAAAAGTAAGCTCGCCTCAGTATCAACATTCTTAAAAACAAACTTAGAAGTTAGCTCCAATTGTTCACTGAATGAATCTCCATTGAAATCACTGTTATCAAGTGAGAATCTTAACAAATATGAAATTATTATGCAAGAACTTAAAGTTGCTTTCACCGAGTATAATTGACAAAATGAGGAATGAATTACGAGTTATATGGTATGAAAAAAGGTGTAAATGAAAAAATAAATTAGAGTACATCTAGGTGGTTTAATTGTATGGAAAGGATGGATGATAGTCTGTTAGGTAAATGGATGTATAGTGACGTTTATATTAGGAATTGACCAGCTGGGAGACCAAAGAAAAAGTGGATTGAGTCAGTAAAGGAATGTCTAAAGAAAAGAAATATGAGTTTGGGAGAGGTGATAAGAAAGGTGCATAATATGAATGATTGGCAAGGTTTTTGTGAGGGGGCATGGTTATGGGAAACCTAGTCCAAGGCGTGAACCATACATTGACAAGTGACCAGATACCATAGTGACAGTCTGTTGCAGTGTTGTGAAGCCCTAGGGTGAACTTTTTCTGACTGAGACAAGGGGGTAATAAATAGTGGGAGGGTCGTTCTACCCAAAATTCTTGCTGAAAACAACAGGATCTTCTCAAAAAAAAAAGAAAAAATGAAGATTAAAAAAGGGAAGAATAATCGCTCCTTTTTAGGAAAAAAATAAGTTCCAGCCTTCTCAAAGTTGTAAAAAACTTCATAAAGTTTTTATTTTTATTCATTTAGATTTTAGTTTTTGTTTCATTCTGAATTATTGATTAAGTTTCGTTAGTATATATACAAGCAGAAAATATATATAGAATTAAAATTACTTGTCAATAACCTGAACTAGGATTGACCTTAAAACAAGCATGAGGCCCACTTAATTTTTTTTTATAAAGCCTATGAGAAAATATTAAATTTTTGGATAGTATAACTTTTTTTCCTAAAGACCATGGGCGTCCGCACATAGGGTCAAGGGGGCACTTGCCCCCCCTGGAATTTCGGGATCTGAATTTTTTCAATCTATATGTATATATATTACACATATATATATATATAATATATATATATATATATATATATATATACATATATATATTATATATAATATATATAATATATAATATATATATATAATATACCGTATATATTATTATATATATATACTATATATATATACTATATATATATATATATATATAAATATATATATATATTATATAATCATAATATATATTATAATAATATATATATATATATATATATAAATATACTAAATATATAGATTATATAATATATATTAATATATATATAATATATATATATTATACTATATAATATAATATATATAATATATATATAATATATATATATATAATATATTAGGGAAGATGTACCGATACCAGAAAAAGAGGCCGATTACCGATACCGATACTCTATTTCTTTAGGTGCCGATACCGATACCGATAACCGATACTTATACCGATACTTTTTATTAATATTAAAAAAATACACAGTAATAAGATAGAACATTTGTGCACTGGCTAGGCAACTCAAAGATTGCATTTCCCCTAACAGAATACAGAGAAGTTCAATTTTTTTAGATTTCATATTTTGGTTGAAACATGTATGTTCTTTTATTACAAAATATGAAATAGTTTGGTTTGATATGAATAATTTGTACAATATGATTTTTTATTTAATGGTTTTATGTGTTTTTGTGTTTATTTTAAAAAATATTCCATTCATTTTCAAGTAAGTTTTAACAAAACTTTAGCTACTAGCTTTTATGTTTTAACATGATTACATTTTACAAGAAGATTCTTTAACTTACTATAATATAAAGAATAAAAATAATGAAAAAGAGACCTCAATTCAGAAGTGGTGAAAGTTAAATAAAAAAAAACTTGATTACACAACAGTGGAATAATAAAAACTCCTTAGAAGATATCATTCAATACTCAAATTCCAAAATTCACAAATACTGATGCAAAAAACATTAAGCTTCACTAGTATCTGGCGGAAAGACTGTTCCTTTTGGGGTGTTTACTTTCCTACCTAACCTACACTATAAATACGCTCCCTCTCGACTGATGAAGGACGGGCTGATAATTATTTGCTTGCAAGCACTGTTAATAATGAAAACCTTGGCCCAGTTTCATGCTACCGCCATTGAAAGGATTCTCTTCTGTAGGCAGCATCTATATGTTTTCGTAGAGCCTCATCTTCCTCTTTCACAGATTGCAAATGTGAATTATCTTTGCTCCTTGATGACCGTCTCTCTTCAGTTTTTACGATGAGATTCCCTGGTGTGAATTCCCCTCCTGAGGTGAATTGAGATGTCAATGCAATTTCGCCATGAACTTATCAAAGTCTAACATATCCAATCCTCATCTTTCAGTAGGTTATTATGCTGAAAAAGCCACCATCTCACTATCAGCTGCTGTTGCCAGGGAGAGTTGCAGATAAGGCGAGGCTTCCACTTCTCTGTCTCTGTTTTTTTTCTTTTTCTTTTTTTTTTTTTGTGGAAATGCGAGCCAAGCTCGCTCGGTATTTGCTATTTAAACATGCATTCCTAGAGAAGTAGGTTACCGTCTGAACATGGTGCCATTCTTGTGCGGGTTTCAGCTAGCTTAAAGGAATTCCTTATTTTATCTTTTATTTAATTTAAAATTTTTTTTTACAGTTGTCCACGTCCGCTCACGGGCAGAACCCTATTTAAGGAGTGCGGTGTTGAACGCCTCAAAAAATCCATCTAACGCAAAATACGCAGATACGCAGACTTTAAAGTGAGGGAATTAAATTGAGTAGGAAACCACAGATGATGGAAGAAGGAATTCCACAGAAAAAGAGGTTGGCAGGGACAAAGAAACGAAGCACCGCAGCGAACCAGTCTGGAGTTACTAACATTCAACACAAAAACTCATGTTGCCGCACACAGCACCCTTGCTGCATACGAGCGGGCGCATAAAGGTCGGGTCGTAACGCCGGCAAGTGAGATAGTTCGCCATCGAGCACTATGCCTTACAGTACCTATAAGAAAAGGGATAAGCCAGGCACCAACATCGCGCCGCAAAAGTAAAGGGTTCAAGTGAAACTAGAAATAACAGGACAGTTTATAAATCTTTTGGCCTTTGACTCGCACCTGTATAAAAAAGCCGGATGAAACCAGAGCCCCCGCCCCCCACCGATATGAGAGCAGCAGTACTCCATACAAGGCGGATGAGACCCTTGTTATAGGTGGAGTAACTGAGAGGAGGAAAAAAAATTCTCGCACTCTAAACAGAACTCGCCAGTTTCTTGTAGGCCGCCCTAAGCAACACTGTGATTTGAGGTTTTCAAGAAAACATTATTTTTTTGTTACTATGTTAGGCCAAGGTTGTTTATGTTGTTCAGAGGAGAGACGAGAGAACCGTCGAAAAGAGATAGAAAAAGTTAAGTGTCTCAGAGATGAGCAGATTTTGTATAGAAGTTGGGTTTTTTATAAGAATTAAATTTTCACAAGCTTGAGACGATCCCAACCCTGAAATTCTATCCAGATAATCGAGAATAAGAAATCGAAAAAAAAAATTAGAAACTATAACGAGCTGCCGGCAAATTCTAGAACGTGTAAAAGAGGGAGCAGAATTGACTATGAGTTGTAAGAATGAAAAGGATCAAGTCACGACATAATGAGTGGAATAGAGTTAGATGTGCAGTCAGAGAAGATCAATTGATTGAAAAGCAAGGAATAAAGTTAGGGAGATAAAAAACAGAAACCCTGAGGAACACCACTATTGACAGGAAAAAAGAAGAAGTCGCCCCATACAACAGCCGATATGAAGCGATTTGAAAGAAAGCAAAGAGAAGGAGGTAAGCAAAGAGAGAAGAAAGGAGGAAACCCAAAGGAGGGAAGCTTGGAAGAGCCGCACAAGAGAGCAAGTGACGCATACCCTGCCAAACACCTTAAGTTGATATGTCAAGCGCCACCCACCACAAGTCGTCCCGTAGTTCCAAAAAGGGCGGAAAAACCCAAAAAAGAGAAAACCAAACCATCAAACCGATCTTGTTCAATAGGAAAGTGATTATGATCGCCAGTAGTCTCGAAGCCACCGGAAAAGCCGTTTACTGGTAATCAGAGGGAAAAGAAGGGGAAATAGAGATTCCAGATGATCGTAAGAAGTGGGAGTTCTGAGATTGGGTTTTTTCAAAGATCTTAGAGAAAGAATACAATGTGAGAATGGTGTAGAAGAGCGTACTAGGTCGATAGTTAGAAGGATCAAAGAAACAGCATCATTTTTTCGGAAATACGTTGGAACATTCGCGCGCTTTCCAACACTGACGGGAAGAGAAAAGTGAAAGTATATGAAGGCATTGAGGAATATAGATTGAACGCAGGGGTGGCGGTAGTGGGTCAGCCTGGGGAAGGCACAATTTCCTCAAAAACTCGGAGAGGAAGACATGTCCCAGGGCCACCCCTTCCTAACGTTCAAGAATTTCAAGAGCTCATTGCACCCCGATCAAATGAAATGACAGGTAAAGGCATTTTAGGACACCTGAGAGGAGAAGGGGAGGAAGAGGAATACAGAAATCGATTTCAGGGATGACATTAGAGGGAAAATAGGAGGAGGCCAAAGAAAGATATGATTGGCCTTTTCAGTTGGAAAAGGTATTAACAACAGAATCATCAGAGCGAATAAGAGGAAGAAAGGAAGAAATACAGAAGTTGTTAGAGATGTTTTTTGGCAAAAGAGGCCAGGAAAGATTTGTCAGTAGGAGAAACCAAGGAGGTCCCAGCGCACTTTTATTTAATGAAAGTCCGCTTTAGCTTCATACGAGGAGAAAGTATCCCTCACGAATTTTATTTCTAGCTGGAATGAAAATTGCAGAGTTGATAGTTCAGAGAACGGATAAATTTTTCCCACACCCGATAAGTATTGTCTCTAGCCTTTAAATGGACAGGGAACAAGCACGACTCTCGACAATGGATTTTGAGAATAAAAAGATTCATTTATAGTCCCAAGAAGGAAGAAGGAATGAACCTGCTCATCCCCCATTAACAATTTACACTGTTCCCACCTTTCGCGCCCAACAGGAAAATTCTGGAGGCGTCTCTTAAGAGTCAAAAGCAGTCACTTCAATTATAGTTAGCGTAGAAAAGCAAACGGCCAATGCCCCCAAATCGACCCGATCAAAGTGCCAGAAAAACCGCAATAGGGCTGGCGCATAGGGCAGGATGGAGAGGTTGGAGAGTAAAGTATTAAAAATTAATGATATAAGGTTGTGGTCAGATTTAACGATAGGCGAGCGGAGGTGATATGTATTTATAGAGTGAAGGGGGAACTCACGTGGTTGAAACATAGGTCAAGTGTGTTTGTTCAAAAGGAATCGGTTGGGACCGATCTCGCGAATTATGCGTTAGCTCAATTTCATCGGATTGCTCCAGAATCGTTTGCAGAATACTGAATGATTCGGCTTCCTCCCAACACTAAATCAGTACGAAGAGGGAAGGAACCCAACAATCAGTTTTGACATTGAAATTCCCCTAAATAGTAGGACCTCAGTATTTGGATGATAAGATATTAACAGTCTCGTGAGAAGTTGTAGTAAGGGTTAATCAAAAAAAGGCTATGAAAAATCTGTTCTGTTAACGAGGAAACATAGCAGAAGCATAAGAATATTATTGTAGTAGAAGGGAAGAAAGATTTTAAGCCCAGAACATCGAAGTAGGAGATTCGAGATTCTCGAGGAGTGTTATAGAATGTTTTAATTTACAAAGGCACATACTCCACCCTTCTAACGGAAATTATAAAATAAGCTATAGTTTGGATATATATTTAAACGAGATTGAAGGAATTAGAATTCTAGCCATCTGGTCTCAGACAGGAGCAAAAAATTAGGTTTAGAGTTAGAGGAGTAGATTCCATGGATGCAGAGTTAGAGTGCAAGCCAATGATGAGTATTGGTAAAGGTCAAAAGAAAAATTATCTCAGTAGACAGAACTGCTGATCATACACCCACACGCAATAATAAATTAAAAAAAAAAAAAAAAAAAAAAAAAAAACAAAAAAAAAACAATATAGACAAAAAACCAAAGGAGAAATGATGAGAAATTATTCGTACGCTAAAAACCTTAAATTTTAAAACGATAAAACCCTATTTGCAGCAAATATCTAAAATATGAAAATCCAGAAAGTTTAAAAAACACTCACGCACTCACACGCTCTTACGAAAATTGCGCTACAAAAAAAAAAAAAATACTATTGCATCAACTAAAAAAGTAGATAAATCTGTATAAATTATAATAAGGCTCTCCAAATAGGTAAATTTTGCGCTAAAGACCAAGGTTGGAGAAACGCTAAAAATCTAAAGTTAAAAAGGAAATCGAGGAAAAAAAAAAACATTAACTCAGACTACTATATCTATATCGAACTAGATTTAATATTGAATCTAAAAGTTTCTCAATAATTTTTCACAAAAAAAAGTAAGAAGTATCGGCCTAAGTATCGGCCATTTTAAACCGATACCGATACCATCAAAAATGGCCGATATTACCGATACCGATACCGATTACCGATAACTATCGGTACTCCCTAATATATATATATATTATATATATATATATTATATATATATCTATATCTGTATCTACAATTATATAGACATTTTCTTTGCATTTACTTTATGTATTGATATTAATATATATATATACCGTATATATATGATATCCCAGATCATCCTAACCAATTCTTAAACACACTTGATTTATGCTTCACCATTTCCTTTCTCGTTACAAATACACCATTTTCCCTCCTATCGGTTAATTCTGACCACCAATCTTGTTAGCTCTAAGTATAAAACACTTCATTTACCAGCAGCTCCGCTCTGCCCCTAAGCGAACTTTCCTGGCACTTTATCGGGGCTCTAATTGGGAAATTGGAAACATTAGACGTCGCTTTTTTGCAAAATATCGTTTTGGAATGAAATCATTATTTTTTTGTTCGGAGAACGCCTCTGCTTACTGTTGAAAAGTTTAGGGGCCCTTATAACGGGATGGTAATGAAAGGTTCATTCCATCTTTCCACTAAATCATTTTCTCCCCATAATCCATGTTTCCCATGGCTCTTGTTCTCGTGCCATCCAGGAGCATGACATTACGTATAAGGCTTGGAAGAACTCTCGTTCTCCTATTATTGCTAACTAATTTACGCCTGCCCGGGAATTCGACTAGCCAAAGCCTTTCTACACTAAAAGGAAAGTGCTGCCCTTCTTGCCATTCTCCTTCTGATAAAAAATTTCTGGCCTCATGCCAAAAAACAATCTTCAAATAACACAATTACTTGCCTTTCCCCCTCTAATCCGTTCTGACGGTTCTTGTTGCTAACACTCCTTCTGAAAAGGGGCAATCTCCTTTTGTCTCCTTTTCATCTAAAATTCCACCCTGGACGAATTCTGTGCTCCCCTCCTCCTGCTCCATCCCCCCTCAGGTGTCCAATGTCTCCCTTTCATTACTCATGATCGAGTACATGAGATACTAAGATCTATGAAAGTCCGGAAGGCCAGTGCCCCAGATGTCATTCCTCCTCGTGTTTTGAGGGAGTTGTTGCTTCACTGAGCTGGCGCCTTGTCCTCGGTTCAACTCTTACTCCCTATGGCCCTAATACTAATTACTTTTCCTCAATTGCTAGAAGCGCACTTTTATTCAGCCCAATCAAAAAAAGGTTAGACCGCTCTATTCTTCTAACTCATCGAGCCTGATTGGCCTTAACTTGTAATATCTATCTAAAACTATCTGACAACTTCTCCTTAACTACTCATCATTCCTCGATCATATAGAATCTCATTCCCCTTCTTTCCGATCGCCAGTATCGGCTTTCGACGTTCGGATCAACTGCGTGATGATATCCTTTTCCTATCCTCACTGGGTCTATTGGTCTTCGCCCTTAAGATCATTGGTGAGTCTTGTGTGTAGCGCTTAACATATTTAAAGCTTTTACAGGTACTGGCATGCGTCACTACTCTTTAAGGCTACCTTCCTTTGGAATTCCTCCTTCGCTTGCTTACTCTTGTCTAGTTTTTTTTTCAGATCATCAATTTCTGCTATTGTTGATGGAGCAACCTCTTACTCATTCCCTATTTAATTTGGTGTTCCTCAGGCTCCTTTCTGATCAACTTTATTCCTACTTTTTATCAACGATCTTCTTAGCTGCCCTTCTAACTCTCGTTCATTCTTCTGCCTATGACTCAACTCTCCTTCTTTCACTAACTTTCATTGTGCTCCCTTGTTTGTACCTAGAGTTTGCCTCTCGTCTACAAGCTTTCTTGAATTCGAATTCTTGCCGATTTGGCCGGAATTTCTCAGTGGGGTAACCGCTAATCTTGTGAAGGTTCCAAACTCTTTGAAAAAACTCAACTCTTTCATATCTCCTCTCTTAAAATACCTCCCAACTTTACTATCCCATTTGACGGCTCTAATGTTCTTACCCGTAAACAACATAAACATTTCTAGGACTAAAACATAAATAAGTGAATTGTCTGGCAGACCATCACATTACCATCGGCCTGCTTAAAATGCCCTCAAGAAAGCTGGGAATTCTTTCAGATGCGTGAATATTTTCTTCTGCTCAGACTATCCAGTTATATAAAGGTCTTTTTCGCCCCTGTATGGAATACTGTCCCAAACATTTGGGTGGATCCTGTTTCACCTCCTTCTTTGGATAGACGTGAAGCTAAGGCAAAGAGGCTTATAAACTGTCTCATACTTTCAGACTTCCTTTGACCCTCTTTCTCTGCACCGTAACACTGGTGACTATCTCTTTTCTATAGTATTACAACGCAGATGCTCGAGAGAATTGACCTCTCGCATTCCTCCACCAAAGCGTCGCCCTCGTAACACAAAATGTCTTGTTCTCTCATGAAAATTGTTGTGAATATTGGAGACTCAAGGCATCACTCGTTGTGGTACCCCTTTCTTTCCAGCCACATTCTGTTTTTGTGAAACTCCTTGCCTTCTTTTATTTTCCCCTCAACACTTCAATCTTCCTCTATTTAAGTCCCACGTCTGCGCCCACCTGAAGGAAGGGACAGGGTGGCTTTCCATTTATTTTAATTTGTTTTCTTTATGTAATTTTTTTTATTATATTTATTTATTTATTTTTTTTTTTCCCCCTCCTTTTGAAAAGGAGTGGTGGCATCGTAATATATATTATATATATATTATATATATATATATATATATAGATATATATATATATATATATATAATATATATATATTATATATATATATAATTATATATTATATATATAATTCTATTTATTAGGTGAAGTTGCATAATAAACGCCAAATTCAGCGCGAGCCGAGCAAAACCTTAAATTCTATTTGTTGTCTTATTTAAAGGTTTAAAAGTTACTTGCAGTTTATCCTGTGAACTATACCTATAAACAGACTTATGATCATAAAAAGAGAAATAATTTATTTAAATAAAATTTAATTACTTGTTAATTATTTTTAATTGAGTATACGCATTTTCTCCCGAGTATATTATATATATATATATATATATATATATATATATATATATATATATATATATATATATATATATATATCATATATATATATATAGATTAAATAAACCCTTGAGGTAATCTTCACTTACCAGGATTAGATCCAGGGCCCCTCGCGAACGCGTATGCCAAAGCGTGTTACCACCTGACAAACGAAATAGGCTAAAAAATACGCGGACTTTTAAACCTATGAAGAGTGCTCTATTCTAAAAGGGCCCAGGGATCTAATCCTGGTAAGTGAAGAATCACTCAAAGGAGTTATTTTATCTATACAAAATGAACTGCGGTTTAATTGCAGTATATATATATATATATATATATATAATATATATATATTATATATATATATATATATATAATATATATATATGGTTAAATAAAGTTTTGCCCCTCCCTGGAAAATTTTCTGCGGACGCCCATGCTAAAAGACTTAAATCATTTTCATTTTTTTTTAAGCTTCATTATATTTTTTAGAGAATATATCCTATGATTTTTAAATTTTTTTTTTTTTTATAAGAAAATCATATGGCAAAAATTCAAACTATGAGAGGCTGTAACATTTTTTCCTAAAGAGACTGTGAATTTTCATTTTCACTATTCTTCATTATTACTTTTTTTAGAGTAGCTATATCCTGTGATTTTTATAAAAATTGGAGATGACACCCCTCTGCGCTACTATTACCAGATTCTTAAACAACTTTAAGAGACTGTAACTTATTTTCTTAAAGGGACTACTTTAGTTTTCATTATTGTTCATTATTATTTTTATAGAGTATATCCTGTGAATGTCATAAAAATCATGGGTGGGTCGGGGGTGAACTTTCTCTTTGGCTTATGTCATGTTCTACTACATTTCTATTTCCAGTGTATGTTGGACACCTGACCCCCATCTGGGGAATGAATGTAGTTGATGATGATAGAACTGAAATCTGCCATCATTATACATCTTTTGGTATTAATTTATATTTGAATCAGTGCATATTTTCTGAAAAAATTTTCTAAGTTCAGAAAAGTTAAGTAAAGTTAAGTTTTTTAAGAAAATTGTTTAGTGGCAAGCTTCTGGCATAATTACAAAAGCTTGCACTAAAGAATTTTTTTTTAAAACTTTACTTAACTTAACTTTTTTGAACTTGGAAAATTTTTTCAGAAAATGTACACTGATTCAAATCTAGATATTTACCCATCATTTTTTAAAATTGTGATGGAGTTCAACCTGGAAGAAAAGCTTATTTTATTGAATGAAAGATGACAAGTGTGACAAATTCAGGTGATTTGAGGAGCTCCACTGCAACTCAGTCAGTTAACCACTGCATTAAAAATATGAACATTTAATTTACAAAAATAGTATCAAAAAATCCTTTGAAGTTTTTTTTACAGACTGAGGTAAATTTTATGCATATATTTTATAGAAAATTTTGAAAAATAATGCTCCGAAAATTTTATCCGGCTAATTTCGACGTTTGTATAGGGTTAACACTATCGATGCTTCTTTTCCGATTACTAATATATCGATTTCATTAATTTTTTTTTGATAATCGATAATTTTTACGATTATCAACGATTCGATTGCATAGACAAAAAACTCACAAAATATACCAAAATACCCAGTATAGATCGTTTTCGTTTTTTTTTTTTGTTTTTTTTCATTTGTGCTTACCTTCGGTAAGATACTTTTACAGTTTTAGCACGAATTTCGTGTAAAAACGACCACGATTTCTTACGAGGTTTACTTTTGTTTACAAACAATTGAAATCAGCTGTTGTAATGGAGCCCGTCGATTTGGAATAAACATAATAAAAAAATAACATGGTTTAAATTACAAATAATTGATAAACTATTGTGATGGAGTTCATCGATTTGGAGGAAATTAAATATAAAGGTGATTTTATTTGAATGAAACAATTCATCAATTCAAACGGACCTACCACATCCA
Source organism: Trachelipus rathkii (assembly GCA_015478945.1). Taxonomy (NCBI): domain Eukaryota; kingdom Metazoa; phylum Arthropoda; class Malacostraca; order Isopoda; family Trachelipodidae; genus Trachelipus; species Trachelipus rathkii. The sequence goes on from JABUQX010096215.1 coordinate 69,864, forward strand.
TTTTTTTTTTACCATTTTTTCGTTAAGAACGTGCTAAATTCGGCAAGCCCCAAAAAAAAACCGGAAATAGCAAACTTACAGAATTAAGGAAATTCCTTACGTTTGGTAAGCATTTCTTACGATTTTGCGCTAAGTTTGACAAAAACGAACACAAACTCGAGCATTTCTTACGTTTCATAAGCACAAATGTAAAAACGAAAACGCCTATAAATATCTCCGAAAATTTATCCGGCTAATTTCGACGTTTTTATTGGCAGGGCATTATTGATGCTTTTTTTCCGATTACTGATATATCGATTTCATTAATTTTTTCGATAGTCGATAATTTTTTTACGATTATCAACGATTCGATTGCATAGAGTCATAGACAAAATACACCAAAGTTTACCCAATTATTATAGGGTAAACTTTGATATACACAGTATAAATATCTCAACTATGAACCAATCACAACGTTTCTTGCATTTCGACGTAAACCAATGAAGGCGTGGCTTTCTTTCGAAAACAGCCGTGGGAAATTTTGTATTTTGAAGAGCATATCCTCAATTTGTCCGATAATTTCCCTATCTATCTGACCTACTGTATGTTAATACTGTGTTGATAGTTCGATTTTTCCCGTCAATTTTCGAATTTTGATTTTCCGCACTCTCAGAAAAAAGTCATTAGACCGTTTTCATTTTTCTCATTTGTGTTTACAAACGGTTAGAAATGATTGCACATTTTTTTTCAGCATGAATTTCGTGCAAAAACGAAAACAACTGATTAAGAGGTTTACTTTTGTTTACAAGTAATTGGAATCAGCTGTTGTGATGGAGAATGTGACTCGGAATAAACAGAAATAAAAAATCAAGTATTGTGATTTTATTGAATGAAACATCATTAATTCAAACCAGCCTACTACGGAATGAAAACATTATTATTTGATTTCTTTACCAATATATCAAGCAGGAATAAAATATGAATACTGCACAGATATTTGGGACAATATTACTATTTTTAAAGTTATTACTCACAAACCTTCCTTATCCAGTAGTTGTAAAAAAAAAAAAAAAAAAAAAAAAAAAAAAAAAAAAAAAAAAAAAAAAAAAAAAAAAAAAAAAAAAAAAAAAAAAAAAAAAAAAAAATTATTTGCTTCTTCCTTTTGAATTTAGTACCAATTTTCCGCCATTTCACCTCCTAAACCCGCTAACCACTGGGAATAGCAACACCTACCGAATTATTAGGCGAATTTCTTACCCTTTGGTAAGTATTTATGATTTTGTGCTAAAAAGCCTTTCATCTTTTTTGTATTATGTGCTTACGAAAAACAAAGTAAGAAAAATGCTCGAGTTTTGAATGTGTCGTTTTGGTTAAAACATGCGCGCCCAAATCGTTAAAAAATGCTCACCAAAACGAAAGGAATTTCTTAGTCTGATGTAACAGAATTAAAAATTCATGCCATATAAAAATAGCAACCTTACAGAAATTAAGGAAATTCTTCTACGTTGGTGAGCAAAAAAATTTTTTTTAAGAGATTTTTGCGCAAGTTGACAAAAAAACGAAACGCAAAAACTCAAAGCATTTCTTACCTGTTTCGTAAGCACAATGGCAAAAAACGTAAACGGACTTTAAATTTGCCGCAAAACGAACGCAAACTTAAGCATTTTCTTACTTTTGTAAAGCGCAAATGACAAAAACGGAAACGCCTTAAATCTATGATAAAGATACGTTCTACCTTCTACGATAAATATTATTGGAGAATATTGAAGCGAAACCAAAATAAGGTAAACTTTGGCGAAACCAAAGTATCGTGGTATATACAAAATTTACTTTAGAAGGTAAATTTTGGTATATACACGATGTAGTATTGAATAGTCACGTGATGTAAACAATGATTGGAGAGGCATGATGCGTTCCATTAAAAACCTGGCACAAATCTTGATTAATCGAGATAAGTTCAAATGTTGCGAAAATATTGATTTTCATGGGACGTTTGAATGTAAACAAACATCAGCTGACGCATGTAAACAAATGTAAATATATATATTTTATATAATTTAGTCAATCAATTAATTAATTTAATCAATCAAATACTTTAAAATATAAATATGTATGTGGAAATATATAATAATGTACTTTGGAGACAACCATCAATAAAATTATTTTAATAATAGAAAACAGTAAACTTTAATTTATGGAGTTAATTAAAGAGGTGAATTAGTTTATATTATAATATTTTCCCAATTTAAAGCTAATTGATTATAAAAAAATTATTAAATAATGGCACAATTTTGTACAAATTATATTCATGTAAGAAGGTTAATTAGCTTATTAATAGAGCCTAACCTGTAATATTTGTTTGTATCATGTGACTATTCAATATTACTGAAGTATAAATTAAAGAACGAAAGGTCATAGTTAGGCAGAACCGCTGCAATACAAATTTTAATTTTAAATACGTTGTAATAAAGTAATAAAGTATAAAAATAAAAAAAAAATTGACTGGTCTTCTAGAAAAAAGTTATAGACCTGCCAAACAAAGTATTAAAGAATATTACAGGGTTTAATTTCCTTTAATCTGAAAGGAACTTCACTTTTTCACACTTTATGCCTTGGGCAACTATACAAATTGCCAGGCAAATTTATCATACGTTACCAAAACTATAGATATTGCGTTAAAGAAGGACGGTTCCAATGATATAGTCTCTAAAAAATATATAAATGAATATCTAAATTTATATTACCAATAGTTTGATAGGGAGTCAGCTGAATTATGGATCAGAAGTAATTTTTTCTCTAAGTTCAAAAAAATTTCTAAGTTTGATAAGTCAGCTGAATTAGCTGGAGTCAGAAAATTTTTTAGTGGCAAGCTTCTGGCATAATTCCAGAAGCTTGTGTTCCCATTGAAGAATTTTCTTAAAAAAAACTTAACTTAACTTTTCTGAACTTTGGAAATTTTGTTAGTAGCCTATTAGAATTAGGGTCTAAAAATATGTGGGTCGCTGTCTACAGTATTACCCCAAATTAATATATATATATTATATTATATATATTTATATATAATATATATATTATATATATATATATATATATATATATA
>JABUQX010096216.1:0-2500 GCA_015478945.1 Trachelipus rathkii
AAGAGATTCTATGCTATCTATCTATACTATCTAATCTATCTATCTATCTATCTATCTATCTATCTATCTATCTTCTATCTATCTATCTATCTATCTATAAATAAATGTACTTGTTTACGATAATAAAGAATTAGTCCTATCTATCTTCTATCTTTCTATCTATCTAATTATTCTAATCTTATCTATCTATCTATCTAGTTATCTATCTATCTATCTATACTATCTAATCTTAGCAAAGTATCTATCAATAATAAAACAAAGTACTTTTAAGATAATAAAGAATTAAAGTCTATCTATCTATCTATTATCTATCTATCTATCTATCTTTATCTATCTAATCTATCTATCTATCTATCTATCTATCTATCTATTTCTACATATAAATTCTGACTACTATAATAAAGGGATGGATGGTCTAACCCCATAAATCTTTACTTTAAAAAAAGTCTATCTATCTATCTATCTATCTATAAAAAATGTACTTGTTTACGATAATATTCTATCTATTCTATCTATTCTATCTATTCTATCTATTCTATCTATCTATCCTATCTATCTTATCTATCTATCTATCTATCTATCTTATCTATCTCTGTATCTATCTATCTATCTAATCTATCTATCTATCTATCTACCTAACTATCTATCTATCTATTATAAATCTATCTATTCAATCTATCTATCTATCTATCTAATCTATCTATCTATCTATATCTATCTATCTATTCTATCTATCTATCTATCTATCTATCTATCTATCTATCTATCTATCTATCTATCTATCTATCTATCTATCTATCTATACAGAGACGTCACTTACTTTCGATTCTGTTTCCTTGACGATGAAAATGAGCTCCTTCAATCAATTTTACGATTATAAGGAGGATAATGGAAATCCGCCTCCTTAATATTTATAAATAACGACTCCAGTCTTATCCAATTTACTATTGATAACTTTTTTCAATTTTCAAAAAGGCAAAAAGGCAAAAAAAAAAAAAAAAAAAAAAAAAAAAAAAAAAAAAAAAAAAATTAGTAAATAAGTAAATTAGTAAATAAGTAAAAATGAAAAAAAATTTGTCAAAAGAATTACTCTGTGAAATAATCTTTTTTCTTTGAAGATCTGGAAGTTAATCTGAAGGCTATAATACTTTTGGAAAGAAAATGAGTAATTTTTAATAGGTTCGCTTCGGGGTTACTTTACTTTCAATTGCTTTCCCACTAATAATAATAATAATAATAATAATAATAATAATAATAATAATAATAATATAATAATAATAATAATAATAATAATAATAATAATAATAATAATAATAATAATAAAAAATAAAAATAAAAATAAAAATAAAAATAATAATAATAATAATAAATAATTAAACAAAACAAAAATCTCTCTCGTTATAATGAATAACACATAATTGTGAAGTGACATAATAATAATAATAATATGAAAAGAATAAGAGTAATGAATGGTTAATTTGTAATAATAAGAATTATAAATAATGTAGTGAAAAATAATAATAATAATAATAATAATATAATAATAATAATAATAATAATAATAATAATAATAATAATAATAATAATAATAATAATAATAATAATAATAATAATAATAATAATAATAATAATAATAATAAATAATAATAATAATAATAATAATAAAGAATTAAACACGAAATTATAAGAAAAATATATTTAAAAAAAGTGAGAAATCACGACCTCTTTCCTATTCATTGTTGTAAAATAATCAAAAATTGTTGACATTATTCTATTAAACTGGTTATGCCTTTCTCTCTCATTCATATATATATATATATATATATATATATATATATATATATATATTATTTTTTACAGACAAATTGTGTTTATTATTTATATATATATAGTATATATAAAGCAACATCTATATATATATATATATATATATTCGGGTGGTTGAGATAGGTGATTATATATATATATATATATATATTATTATTATTATTATTATTATTATTATTATTATTATTATTATTATTATTATTATTATTATTATTATTATTATTATTATTATTATTATTATTATTATTATTATTATTATTATTATTATTATTATTATTATTATTATATAATAGCAAATTGAAATTAAACCTCGGCTGCGTTACAAGGGGAAACTGTGGAAAGAGATTAGGAGTGCCTAGAGTAAAAGTGACTCTACAACACCTGTAAATCAAAAGCTTCGCTGGTATACTCTTGAAAATATAGAATTTCAATTCAGTTTGCTTCCGGCTTTGAAATCGGGAGGTTGTGCTTTCCCAGCTTTCCAGTCTTGCTCGCCTCACTCGTTACTGAACAACGTGGGATATTCAATCAGAAACTACATATATATTTTTTATCGTAAACTATATTTTTATAGGGTTTTTATTGTTATAAAGGATTTTATATTTTTAATCTAAAATAATGTGGTTATATGAATGGTATATATTTAAATCAATAATAGTATAATTAGGACAAT
>JABUQX010096217.1:0-27058 GCA_015478945.1 Trachelipus rathkii
ACGGCGTGAGTATACAAAACTCACTACCATTTATACATTTATTTTAAATAAAATTGTCCAGCTTATTAGTCACACAAACTAATTAACTAATATATTATAACAATCAAAACAAGCAATGTAATTAGTGATAATATATACAGATATTTAAATCCAAGGTTTTCGTGTATGCTCTTCTTTTACATGTTTAACAACTCAGTTCTCACAAACAATACTATTTATCTAAACTGGATACGATAAGGCGTTCCGTATTAGAGAATATTAAAATATATATTAAATATAATATAATTTAAATAATATATTATATAATTAAAAATATTAATAATATATTTTTATAATTTGTAATTTTAATTATTGTGTACAATAAACTGATTTTATTATAACTCATCGATTTAAAGTAAAGTTAGGGATGTTAGCTAATAAATCTAGTATTCCATAGTTAACATTTTCGGGTAATTTCTTAAAATATTCCGTAACTATTTAACGGTTTAACATATTAAATTAATGTTCAGATTTTAGGCACTGACACATATTTCAATCACGTATAAAATTAGGTAATAAAACTTAATAAAATTTACTTAAATAACCAGCAAAATTTATTAATATATTATTCAATAAGGAGACTGAGGAGTAGTTATGTAATAACTGTAAAAACGTTACATACATATTCTTCGATCTTGCTAAATTTTACTAATATTGCTGCTAGATGCTTATTTTTTTTATAGGCTTATTAGGTAAAATCGAAGAAATCATGCACATAAACCTATAAATTAATATAATTATAATTAATTAATATTATATAATAATATAAATTATTAATATATATTAAATATAATTATAATTTAAAATATAATATAATTCTCATAAAAATTAAAGAATTTAAAGATCTAACTTCATAAATCAAATTTATTATAAATTATATTAATAAATAATTATATATATTATTGATTAATTAAATTTATAACTATATTATCGTATATTGCATTATCATATTATTAATTATAATTAATATATAATGATACAACATAGTAATCTAAACATTAACATATTAAAAAAAAATAATACTTATTATTATTTAATTAAAATGTTATATATTTCAAAATAATAATTTCATAATCCTTATGTTATATATTAAAACTTAATGAATAAAATAAATATATAATATATCACTAATTAGTGATTTCATTTTTAAAGTTATCTAAGGATCGTTAAGAATAATGTAGGGAAAATAAATCAAATTAAATTATCCTAAAATGTAATTTGAAAAACTATATACTTAAACATAATTTAAAATATATACTAAACTATGCTCATTATTAATTACACTTATTATCTATAATACAATACTTAAAATCAATGAAATTATAACTTATAAATTTAGTAATTAAATCAATTATATAATTAATATAATTTAATGGGTTTAAGATGTTGATAGTTGATTTTCCATGGATGAGATGCGTGTCGTTATCGTTTTTTCTTTTGGAACACTCTCCGGGGGTCGCCGCCCGAAATTTGGGGGGGGGCCCTTTGCGGGGGGGCCCGGGGTCCCCTCCCAGCTCTTTATCCATCCACAGATCTTCTTGCCGGCCCGCTTATAATGTTGCAAATAAGTACAAATAATGAAAAACCTGCGGCCCCGCGCCAACTGTTTCTTCGATATCTCTCTTTAGCGGTTTGGGCTGGGGGAAAACCATAGGGCCGCCCTCGCTTTCCTCTTATTTTTGGGCTTGCTTTTTTGCTCCCCCTTAAATAAAGTCGGGGGGTGAAGAAAGCCCCCCACGCCCTTTGTAGTTCTTTTTAAAGAGAATCGGTTTGCAAATGGGTTAAGAATGGAAACAAAGTCCAGGTTGTTTCCCGCATAAAAATCTTTCACCCCCTCCCAGAAACATAAAAATTCTTTCCCCTTCTCCCTCATAGGTTTACAAATTCACTGGTTTAGCCCGGAACATAATTCGGGGGGTCGCCCCTTCTTTATCTTTTCTAACTTCCTCCATTTTTCTGTTTTTGTATTTTTCTTCTCTACACGTTTAATATCCCACCCCCACCCAAAATGAGGTGATTAAACCCCACTCTGTATCTCACTGGAGCCTTCCGATATCCCTCAAACGGGCGCCCAGACAGGGGGGCCCCCTACCCTAAATGTTTCCCTAGGTGAAAAGGGGTGTTTTGTGTATTTATATAAAGCAACACCTTGTCTCAAGAATAGATAAAGAAAGGATTTTGCTAAACAACAAACTAAATTAAAATTAAAAACGCCCAAGATGAAAAAAGGTCCAAAACACAGGATCCGGCAAGGCTTTTAACAGTTTGGGGATGCCGCGTTGTAAGATTTAAAAATCGACCCAGATAACCAACCCAAAACAATGCGAGGAAAAACATCAAAAAGACTGATGAGAAGACAAAGTTGGGAATGCAGAAAAATATACTTCGTCCCCCATCATATGACAACCAAGAAATGAGGCTCTCGGGGGGGGCAAAGGGAAAACAAGGAAAAAAAATGGAGAAGCCACGGCAAGAAATACATAGAGGCGGACACTTTAGCCCCCCTCGAGTTTTTTGACTACCCACCAGAGACCCCAAACCTCCAACCAATACCATCGCAGAGAAAAAAGAACTGCTGGGCGCGTCAGGGGATATGCCACAGAAACATAAAAACAAAAAAGCTCTACCTGGCATCCTAGTTTCCCCTACGAAAGGGGGGGCGGACCCGGTAAATATAGAGAGAGGATGGAACCGGGGTAAACGTGCCCGATACAGGGCAGTCGATAAAAAAAAATAAATTTTAAAGTCCTTACATATTCCTGTTTCCAGTGCATATTGCACAACCTACCCCCACCGCGCTGGGCTGCTCGCGGCTACATATTAACTCTATAACGAAAAATAGGAACGGAATAATGAAGGAAATGGCTCCATCCAACCCCCCACATCCTCAAGTCGTTATCCCCTTCGCTCCCACCATGCGGGGGGTTGGCGGCGGTGCGCGCTCTAAGAACCTAAAATCAGCTCAACAACAAAAAATACTAAAAACCGAGTTGCTGCCCCAATAGGCGTGATCAGGCGAGGGATGATCACATAGTCTCAAATATAAGCTATTATACTAAGTCAAGAGATGAAAATTCAAGTTTCTTTCTCAAAGATAATGTTATTAGATTTTGGCCCTCCTATAAAAACCGAGGAAACCCGTGCTGGGCGACCCCCCCCCGAGACAGCTATTTCTATCTGTCAATAATGCCTGGTCCGCGCCGGGAACACAAAACCTAGAGCCCCTCCCCCAAGAGAAAATCAATGGAAAAAGTCCAAACAGTTACTCCCCAACTAATAAAACAAGGGGCGGGGAAAAAATTTTGAAAGGCCCGCTTTCTGGTAATACGCCTTTAGGAAAAATAGCCAACTTGGGCGAGAAAGAAGAAAACAGCGGAAAAAAAAAAAAAAAAATCCCCCCGCAAAGTCCTCCCCCCCCCCCCCCTCCTTTAAAAAAATCAGAAACCTCCCCCAAAAGTTATTCCCCCCCTTTTTGGAAGTGCCGCCTCCCCTAAACCAAACCCCGTTCTTATGTATTGGAATGGTTTTTTGATAATGGTGGCTCATTTATTTTCCAGACCATTCTTTGTTTTCTTATGTTATATTTTGATTTATTATATTGTTTTTTTGTTGCATAAAGGCCAAATAGAATGTTACTAATTAAAATTTATTAGACAACACAAGAAAGAAAGGAAAACCCCCGGAGAAGGAAAACCCGTCGAAAAAAAGAGAACTTCAGGGAAAAAAAAGTTTTGATTGGAAAGGGTTGGGGGTCCCCTTAGGAGAGGGGAAGATTTTTTGTTAAAAAAAGTTTTGAAAAAAAAAGGTTTTTTTAAAAGAAAAATGGGAAAAATTTCCAAACAAGGTTTCAAAAAGAGAACCCCCCTCAAAACCTCCCGGAAATTCAAATATTCCAGAATTCCGCGATTCAAAATCTGAAATGAAATCATTTTCTCTCAGAAAAGAAATTATTTTGAATTTTACAAATTTAAAAATTATTAAACTTTTCTTATAACCACGAAGAATAACATTTAAAAAATACACATATAGAAAAAGTGGGATCAAGGTTCAAATAAAAAAATGCACAAAATTGAATAATGACAGTTTATTGTCTGAGACAGACTATAAAACCCACGGGTTGAAAATAGCGCTATAAATATCAACGGCCAAATAATAATATAATATAACTAAACAAAAATTTATCTCAAAAACAGTCTTTTTCTTATAGAATGGGTTTTTATAACATCAAAAGAATTTGGAAAGAAAAAGTTTCAATATAAAATGAAAAGTAGGAAAAAAATAAAAAGTTTAAGGCATGAATTTGAGATAGAAAAATAAACCAAAAGAAAAACCCTGGGGGTGCGTAGCCAATTACAAAATTTAAATTGGAAACAAAAAAAAAAAAAACAAGAAAAGGAAGAAAAAGAAAAAAAAAGGTCGGCCCCCCCAATCCAACAACAGCGCCCCGAATTTATTTTTTTGGGAAGCCGAAATTTTTTTGGAAAAGACAAAAAAAAACCACAGTTAGAAGGTAAAAAAAAGCAAAAAAAGGTAGGATGGTTAGATCAACCCCCCAAAAAAGGAGGGGGGAAAAAGCCTTTTTTGGAAAGAAGTATGGACCTCGCCCCGGGTGCCCCCCCATATGCGCCCGCTTTTTGTCGCAGTGCCCTCTTTTCTGGGGGATTTAAAAATGTCCAAGGCAGCCCCACCCCATTTCCCCCCCAACCTATTACCGTGCAAAAGTCCCCCCAGGTATTTTTTTTCCTAAGGGGGCCCCTCCCCGGAAAAACCCCAAAAAAAATATCAACAAGTAGGAGGACAAAGTAAGAATTAATGCAAATATCGCCCCCAAAAGGTTTAGAACCCGAAGCCCGCCCGAACAAAGCCCCCGTACCCTGGGTGGAATTTCAGAAAAGGAAAAGTTTGAAATTGAAAGAAAAAAAACCCCCCCCTTTTCCCAGAAAAAAATGAAATTTCCTAAGGGAAAACATGAAGAGTTTTTTGTAAGAAAAAAAAGTTTTCAAAAAAAAAAAAAAAAGAAAATCCTTTAAAAGAAAATTTTAAAAAATACAAAGGTTGAAAGAAGCTATTAACAAAAAGGGGGGCCCGAAAATTTAAAAAAAAAGTTTTTTAGAAAGGAAATTTTTTTAGATGAATGCGGCCTTTTTTCCCCTTTTTTTTCCCCCCGGAAATTAGTTTTTTTTTTGGGGAAACCCCCCCCCCCCCCCCCAAAAATGGTTTTTTGGGGCCCGGGGTTTTGTATAGGTAAAGTAACTGAAAAGGGGGAAAAAAAGTGTTTTTTAAAGTTTAATTTTTGAATTATAAACCATGAAGAAAAAAAAAAAAATATAAAGTTGAAAAACACCCGAGGGGCCCGGGGGGGAATAAGCACGGAATAAAACAGGGCCCCAAACAAAAATATACTTTCCCCCTCCCAAAAACCCTCGGGGGAAAGGAAAAAAATGCTATCCCTCCCCGGGCACCCGCCCTTCCCCCCTAACGGTTCCGCAAAGAATTTTCCAGGAAGCCCCCCCCTGGGCACAAAACCCGAAAAAAATTGGAAAATAAATGTAAAAAAATTTTTAAAACAAGGCAAAGGGCCAATAAGGGGAACCTAAACCTGAAAAAAAAAAATGGAGGAGAAGGAGGAGGAAGGTGAAGGACAACAACAATGACTAATTTGCTAAAAATTAAATGGAAGAATATGAATGGGGGAAAAAGGGAAAATAAATAAAAGAATTTTTTGAAAGAGGAAAATTGAGCCCAATTTTCTCTCAAAAGTATATGAAAAAAGAAATTAAGCCAAAACCAAGAACCATCAAAAAAAAAAGGAAAGCGGAAAAAATATAGAAAGGAAAAGGAAAGATACAAAAAAACAAAATTTTTAGACAGAAAGAGAGTTTTTTTTAGGATGGTTTTTTTTTTTGGGGGGGTTTAAGCCAAGTAAAGAAAACAATGGATTGTCAGTAGGCAAATAAGAAAAAAAAAAGGAAGGTTTTGAAAGGACCAACCTTTTTTTTCCCGTTTTTTGAAAATGAAAAAAAAAAACCCCCGCCCCTTAAGGTGCGTCCGAAAGATTTTTATAAATCCCCCCCCCCCTGCAACCGAAAAACTTTTTTCTAGCCCCAGAAATAGATAAAAATTTTAAAAAGCAAAAAAAGAAAGGGTGGAAATTACAGAAGGGGAGCAACGGCCAGCCAATTTTTTTTATTCGCCACTTCCCCGATTACGCATACCTATTCCTCCTAGCCTGAAAATTACTTGGCCGCAGAAAAAAAACAAAAAAAAAAAGAAACAAACCAAACCGAAATTCCGGGAAATAATAGAAAATGAGGAAAAGAAAGGAAAAGGAATTTTAAGTTCAAAAAGAAGGAAATTGAAAACCGGCCCCATCCCATCCCGAACCCGATTTACAAACACCTTTTGCCCACCCCTTTTTAGTTCATCGGCAAAGATAAAAGTTCCCCCGAAGCGTCCACCATCAGAAAAAGACCAAAGCCAGTCCCATTTCCCCCCAATTTAAATAAATAGTTTTAAGCCGTCAAATAAAAAAAAAAAAAAAAAAGCCCAAACAATAAAGCCCCCCCCCCCTAAAAATACCTGGGGGCCCGAATTCAAAAGTGGGCCCCCGCCAAGAAAGAACGAAGTAAAGGGCCCCAAGGGGACTTGGGGGGAGAAAAAATGCTTTTTTTTTTTTTATTTTGAAGAAGAAAGTTTTAGTTAAAAAATTTTAAGAAAGTTTAATCTAAAGGGGTTTTTTTTGTATTTGCGTATCTCTCTCTGGGGTCTTCCCCTCAAGTACTATTTTTTAAAGGAGCCTCAGATTAACGTGGAGAGAAAAGCCCGAAAAAGGGTGGGGGGCGGCGAGTGATCATATTTTGTGCTGTGAACAAGCGATGTGTTAACAGAGAAACAAGAACCCTGAAGAAACGTCGACGAGGGGTCTTTTTGCAAAAAATCCTAATGACAAGTTTATAGCTGGCGGAGTTTTTTGTTTTCCCCCAAACACCAGGCAAATAATTCCTTAGGGGTTTTTGGGAAACAAGACCGATCCCGAAATGCATTAACGACAAGGTTAACCTCCCATCACCAGAAAAAACGAATTAATACTAACCGTGAAAAAAAATAAATGGGTTGGGGGTTAAAAAAAAAAAACGGCTTGTCCTTTGTCTGACCTTTTAAAGTTTGCTCGCACACGAAAAAAAAAAAAAAATTCGGGGGGGTAGGTTTTGATGCACGAATGAACTTTTAGAATATAAGGCTAGAAAGAGAGAACATTATTTCCCGGCCCCTCCCCCCCCTACCCACAACCCCCTATAAAATCGGTCGTGTTGAATTGAAAAATAAGAAGGGGGACCCTCCCCACGAAAAACCATTACGCACGAAAAGTTTTAGTCGTTATAAACTTTGTTTAGAATAGGTTGTAGGTTAACCATTATAGCTGCGATTCGGATGAAAACAAGAGGGGAACCGTGGCTCCCTCCCCCTAAATAAAAAACAAGAGCCTGGAGCCCCCCCACCGACGCAACAAACACGCTTACACGAGGTTGATCAACTTGCAACGCTCCGGATGGCCCATAAAAAAAAAAGTTTTATTATGGAGAATGAAAGAAAAAAAAAAAAAAGACACACTAAAATAAATAAAGTCCCCCCACCACTCCCCCCCTGGTGGCGCGGAACACGCACAAGAAGTTTACAACTAATAGGTAATAGAAAGTTAAATTTCCCAGAGAGAGAGAAGAACGTATATTTGTACCAAAGAAATCCCCCTGGTTCTTTAAAATTTTTTTAGGGAAAGAAGCTCTAAAGTATCTTTTAAATTTATTAATATAAACATTTATTTTGGTAATAAAAGTTTGATAAAGGAAACAAAGAACAAAATATTTTTGTTCCTTTAAAGTCATTTTTTCTCACCACAAAAACCCCGCAACACGACAAAATACCTAGATTTCTCGGCCCAGTTATAGTGATATCTAAAGTGGAAATGCTTTCCCCCCCGACGATTCAAAGCCGGTGCAGAAAAAGACCCTCCCCGGTTAGTATTTTTCGCAACACAGCCAAAGAAAAAAAAGTAAAAATTTAAAAATGTTGCAATTTTTCTTAACAATAGGCCCACACCCTTCCAAACCCTCTGACAATTCCGTACCACCTTCCAAAAAGATTATCTACCCACCACTACCCTTCATACATTAAAATAGTACACAGGAAACCAAAAGTCTTCTGCACCAAATTTGAATATAAATGTAACTCAAGATTAACTGTGTTATTTGTTTTCTAGCTAAGAAAAGAGAAGTTATTCTTCTGAGAAATTGTATACTATTTCTGAAAATATATTAAGGTAAATAACAGGAGGTGATACTGAATACTGCAACCCCTCCTTCTTTTTTTAGCACCCCCATTGCCCATAGGCATGGTGAGTCCCTCCAATGCAACATTACCAAATGGTAGAGTGCTATTCGAGAATATTATATTGTGGGGTTTTGTTAAGGGCTAAATGAAAATAGTTATTTTTTTTTTAAATTTAAAAGAACACTTACCTCCATTGTATCTGGTAAATTAATTATTTCATGCTGGACCCCCATAACAGGTTCAAAAAGATTTTTCTTTAAGTCCCCCATCGGCCGATAATAACAAAGAACATTGTTGCGTAGAAGTTTCCCAAAATAGAAAAAAGCGCTTCTCCGACGCGAAGGGTTATCCGTATCCGCTCCCCCTTTTAATGCCCAGAAACAAAAGAGCGCCCCGTATGGCCGAACAATCTCCCCTCTTCGTCCGCTCCTTGCTCTTGATTTCTTTCTTCCTTTTGCTTTGCTTTGTCTTCATTGTCCATTTCCTTCGTTTTTTTTATATATTCCTATGGGTTTTTGTCAGGACAAAAAAAAAAAAATATTAGCAATAGTAGATAAAATTACTTTTTTTCCCTCTTTCCGGTTCATATCCCCCATTTGTCATGACGAATTGATTTTTCCTCAAATCTTGGTTAATCTCCTGTACGTAATTCTCCTGCGCTCGGCCTATGTAATCAACTTGCACTAGTTAATTTAAGAGGCTTTTAATTTTTGAATCTTGAATGTATTCTTTTCATTCCTTTTGATCTTCCCCTAGTCGTATCCACGCCATTTTAAACTTAAAAAGGGTGTCCTACCATGTTCCTGCCACGCCGAAATCGCTATCTCTCTCTTATGTTATAGTGCGCTATTATCCCTCCCTCCTTCTACTCTCTTAATCGCTAGCCATACAATCCTATACGCTCTGCCGCTCAATACGCCACTGCACGCCCACTCGCACCTATCCTCTTCCATCTCCCTTTATTCAATATAACAAACCTTCAAAATCAACCAACAAATTTATCTAATTATAAATTTTGAAGCTGAATGAGCACATTTATTTAGGAAATGGCGTTCCATTAAAGAAAGTGCCCTTTGTTATACTCGACTCGAAAGACAAAATGATGACAAATATACTTTTTAAGTGAATTTAGTTGTTATACCCCTCTGTCTTACGTGATATCAATGCCCTATCTATAGTAATTCAAAAATGCAAATAAACAGTGGTGAATGCCTTAAAAGAATCAGTTAGGCCGTAATCACATAAGTATATAAAAAATACTGGGGGTTTGGGAATAAAAAAAAATTTCCCCCCCCCTCCGTTCCTTTCCCTACCATTTTTCCTTGGCCTTTTTTTAAATTCTTTTTCCCCCCCCCCCCAATTCAGCTAAAAGACAAAAACGTTGCATTAAAGATTTAACCCTTTCCTTTCCCGTCCCCCCCCCCGAGCCCAAAAAGGCCGGGCTTTTTTTTCCCCCCCCATTCCCAAAACGAAAAGCCGCGGGGCCTTTTTTAAACCTTCCCCCCTGTTTGAAATTCCCTAATTTAACTTGGGGGGGGTAAAAAAAATTCTTTTTTCCCCCTTTCATAATTTTTTTTTGGCCCCAAAAAAAAACCAATCCTTCCCCCCCCCTCCATTCTTCTACCTTTTTAAAATCTGTCCCCTTTTTGCACCCCCCCTCCCCTTTTTCCCTTTTATTTTTCCGATAATCGATGTTTTTGGGCCTTTTCCTGGTTTTTTTTTTTTTTGGGCTTTTCATTTCCCCTCTTCCTTCCCCGAACTTGGGGAAAGGGAAAAAAATACTTCAAGCCCCCCTCGCTCCCTATTTTTTCCTCCCTAACTCAAAAAAAACCCCCTAAGAAAAAACGAAAAAAAAAAAAAAAATTTCCCCTGGCCAACCTTCCCCTCCCCCTCCTTCCCCCTCCTTTTTCCTCCCCCCTTCCTTCCAGGGTTTTTTTGGTCCCCCCCCCCCCCCCTAAATGTTTCATACTTTTTGCCCGCGGGATTTTTAAAAACAAATTTTGAAAAAAAAAATCGGGTTTGCCCCCATGGGCCCCCTCCCTGAAAAAATCTTAAATTTAAACGTTTTAGGAAAAAGGGCCGGGGTGGGGCCCCCCCCCCCCCGGGGAATTGGGCAAAAAAAAAATTTTCTTCCCGGAGGTTTTTTTTTGGAAGATGGAAAAAAAAGTTTGGGGGGGTTTGGCCTTTTTCCGGTGCCCCTGGGAAAAACCCCCACCGCCCCTCCCTTCGTCTTTAAAAACCTATAAAATCCTCTATAATCTTCAAATTACTAAATACTTTTTTCCCCTCCAAAAAGTTTTGTTTTGGAAAAAGCCACGCCCAAAACAATTCGGTCCCCAACCTGGGTTCCGAAAAAAAAAAAAGGGGGAAAAAGCCGCACCCCCATTTGAATTCCTCTTTCCCCCTTTAAAACTGAATTTCCCCCGCCCCCTTATAGCTTTCCCTTTCCAACGCCTTTGGTTTAAAATTCCCCCTACTAAAGAAATCCTTTTGGAAACCCTCTTCCCCTTTTTCAAAAACTTCTCAATTTTTCCCTTTTTTATGGATTCCCAAAAAATCCTGGAAAAAAAGTCCCCCTCAAAAACACTTCCAAACCCCTCTTGTTCGCCGGAAAAATCGCCCCCCCCAGTTGGGGGAATTTTTCCCCCCGGGGCCCGGTCGAAAGGGTTTTTTCCTTTAACTGCGGGGATAATAACCCTTTTTTTCTCCCCCCTAAAACTGATTTTTATGGGGGTTTTCCTGCCCCTCTAAGGGGAAAAGAAACAATACGGAAAGAAAGAGACCTTTGGGGCGTTGGGGTGGGGGGACCGGGCCTTTGCAACCCATACCAATTCCAAGGGGCAATTGAACGGGGTTTTTTTGAACAACCACGGCCGGTCCCCAACCTTTTCCCTCTTTCCAATGAAAGCCTTTTTTCCCTTCCCCCTTCTTGGTTTTTTTCCCTCCCGCTCACTTTTTCTTCTTTGCTTTTTTTAATTTTTTCCCCCTAGTTTTTTCTTTTTCCAAATCAAAAACTCCAAATTTAATCGGCCCCCCCCTTTTTTGGGTTTTTGAAAATTGGGGGCGCCGAACCTTCTTTTCCCTTCCCCCCTTTTTTTCTGGTCAAAAGTGGTTGGCTATTTGAAATAAAAGGTCAACCGGTTTCCCTTAAAATTTCTCACCTTTTATTTTCGATATTCTAATTTTTTTTCCCAAATTTAAAAAAAATGAAAAAAAAAAAAACCTTTCCTTCACTTGCCAAACATTTCTAAAAACCTCTTCCCACCTCCGGGTTAATTGCCCCCGAAGTTTGAAGCCTTTCCGACAACCCCTCCCCATTTCTTTCAACCCCTCCCCAAATTTCCCAATTCTGAATTCCCCCCCCTCTTTTTTTTTAACTTCAAAAGAAAAACTATTCCTCAAAAAAAATTCCCCCCTTTTTTTCCCCCGATTTTCCTTAAATTCGCCCCCTTTAAAAAAGCCTTGAAAATCTGGGAAAATAGAAAATTTTCCCCCCGGGTGGGGGGTGAAATTGGGTTTTTGGGGGGGGGGGGGGGGGGGCAAAAAAAATTTTTCCAATTTTAACTGAAAAAAAAACCAACCTTCCTTAACAAAAATTCTTCCCCGCCCCCCCCTTTTCTAAGAAAAAAACCTTTATTTACTTAAACTTTCCCCCCCCCCCCTTATTCTCTTTTTTGTCCGAGGTTTTTTTCAAAATAAAATTTTACACGAATGTTTGATCAAAAAATTAAAACCATACCCCTTGGGCCCCCCCCTAACAAAAATAATAAAAACAAAAAAAAAATTTTTCCCTTTGAAAAAACCCTCAAACAATTCCCCAAAACAACCGCCTTGGGCTAGGCGGTCCCCCCCCCCCCTTTTCAAAAAGAAAAAAAATTCCTAGGGAAAGTTTTCCCTCTATTTTTTTTCCTTTTGAGAAAAAAAAAAAAAAAAACCTTTTTTTTTTTTTCCCCCTCTTCTCCCCAAGATTTGCCCGCCCTCCAGCCCCCCTAATACAAAGGGCCAAAAATTCCCTCCGCCCCCCCCCCTTTATTGTATGGGGGTTTAAACTTGCGCCCCCTTTTATTATATTTGAGGGGGAGATATTTCTGGGGGGTTTTTTCCAACCGGGCTTTTTTTTTGGAAAATAGGGTTTCCCCCCCCCCCGAAAGGCAAAAGGGGCCCAAAAAGGGCCCCTTTATATTAACCTGTTCTTTTGGCATTTTATATAATAAAAAAAAATGTTTGTAACATTTGGAACATTCACTTTTCTGTGTGAATGTGTTGTTGCACATAACAAACCAACCCCACTAATTACTGAAACCATTCACCTTGATGTCATCATGATTAACAAGCTTCACCTATAAAGTTTTTTTTTAAGGGAGTAGGGGAGGGGGTAGTGGGAGACAAACCACTCTGCCACCAGAGATTTGACATATTTCAAACTCCGGCCCCGTAACCCAACCACCCCCTTTTTTAAAACGAGATACGCCCCCCCCCCCCCTCCGGGTTAAGCCAAACACAAAAGGGGGTTTTGCTTTTTTTGGTGGGGGTCCCCGGGCGCATGGGGGGGGGAAGGGTTTTTTTTTAGTGTTTGAAAAAATAAATTTTTTGGTAAAAAAACCCTCCCCCCCCCAAAGGGGGCCTTGTTTTTTCCAACCTGCCGGGGTTTGCCTTTCCCTTCCCCCCCTTTCCCTGCCAACCTTCTGGTTCCTGGGAAAGGAAAAATTTTTCCCCCTTCCTTTTGCCGCCAAAAAGCACTTAATTATGAAGCCTTTTTTTTTTTTTCCCCTGGCTGGAAAATTTAAATCCTCTCCCTTCAACTTTAAAGCCTGCCCCGGGGTCCCCCCCCCCTTGGTTGAATCCATCTTTTTGCGTAAGGTTTGCAGCCGGGGTTAAAGTTTTTGGGAAAAAAAAAAAATAACAAAAAAAAATAAAAAAAATAACATCTTGAAAGGGGGGGTTTTTTTGGGGGGTTTTGGGGCAAACAACCCCCTTTTCCTTGGGAATAGGGGCCCCCCCCCCCTTGCCACCCCTACCTTAAATTCTTTCGTTGAGCAAAAAACCTGGGTTTTAATATAAAATAAATAAATTAATTATAAATGAAATATAAATTATTAATAATATACCACAAAATTTATATATCACTTTGTCCTTTTGATAATTATTATAAAAATTGTAAAATAACATAACTTAATATTATAATTTTTAAGTAAATATGGGAAATCAATAATAAAAATACTAATTATAAAATTTATATATGAAAAACTTTGAATATTTAAAATATTATAATATATATAGTAATAAATTTTTTTATCAAATTTCCCAAGTTTCAAACAGAAGTTAAAAACAAAACAAATCCCCGCAATGCTTTTTTCCCAAACATTCTACTTTTAAGAAAAAATTTTCCCGCCCCACATTCCCCCCTCCATCCCCCTCCCCCCCTTTTTAAAACCACCCCCTCCCTTCACAAAAAAAACAGAACAAGTTCAATTTAATTAAATATTCGGTTTTTTTCCCCAATTTCAAAACCTCTAAAATGCTTAATAATAAAAATAATAAATATTTATAAAAAAATAAATATAAATATTATAAATAAAAAATAATTATAAAAAAGATATAAATAATATTAATATAATAAATATTATCCTTCATTTATAAAAATTATTATATAAAAATATTAGAATAAAAAATTATTTATAATAATATATTATATATCTAAATTTAATTTTTTTATATATATAAAATAATTATTTAAAAATAAGAATATATAAATTATTCGTTAATTTTTTCAAGTGCCACTCTACTTATATCAAATTAGAAATTGAATTAAAATATATTTATATAAATATAAATAAATATATAATATAATAACATACAATATATCATTATTATTAATAATAAAAATTTAATAAGACATATTATAAATATAAATGGGTTAAAAAAAAACTAAAGTTTTTCTTGTTTTTCCCCCCCCCCTGAACCTTTTCGGATTTTTTCCGGATCAAAAAAAATAATAAAGTATATATAATTAATATACAAATTTAAATATTTTAATATTATAATATTATAAAATATAATTATTTAATTATTTTATTTATTTAATAATATATTTAATAAAGAAATATTGTCTATATATAATAATATAAATTGGTTTTTAAAAAAACCTTAAAGTTTTCTGGTTTTTTTTCCTGAACCCTTTTCCGAATTTTTTACGGGAAAATATTAATAAAAATAAAGAAATTAGATATTAAAAATATATAAATAAAAATTATTAAATTAATATATCATATTATAATATATATATCAAAACTCAAAATAAGAACATATATTTATAAATTATATAAAAACACATAATTTTTGGATTTTTTTGGATTTTGAAGTATTCTGGATCTTATTTAAAAAATATATATAATTATAACTTAAAAATACAACTATAGTATAAATAAATAAAATTATAAAAAATATATATTATATATTTATTAATTAAATATATATTTATATTATATATATTTAATTAAAAATATATATTAATATTAATAAATGATTATAAAATAATCATTATGTAAATTTAAATATTAAATAACTAATATACATATATTAAAAATTGTTAATATTATTTATTAGTAATAAATAAATATAAAGATTCCTTAATTTTTTTTATAAGATTTTTTTTTTTTTTTTCTTTTAAATAAAAATAAAATTAAAAATTAAATTTTTAACAAAAAATTTAACTTCAATTTTTTTTTTTATTATTATACAGTATTTTTTTTTCTATTAAGTGAAAGGTTAATTTAAGTTTTTTAATTTTAAAAAGGTAGGGGTTTTGCCCTCCCAAAACGCCCAAAACCGGGGTTGGCGCTTTTTGGGCGGCCCCCCGCCCGGGGGGTGGTTTTAAACGCCCTTTTTATTTAAAGGTGCCGGGTTGGGCGGGGGGTTTGCGGGTGCCGCCAAAAACACAAACTTTCCCCAAAGTTTCCCCCTATGCCCGGAATAACGTGTGGGGGGGGTGGGTACGGAAAAACAAAAAAAAAAAAATTAAAAATAAAAAAAAAGTTTCCCCCCCCTGGTTGGGGCCGGGTTGCGGGGTGGGGCCGGGGTTTTTTTTTTTCGGGGGCAAAAAAAATCTCCCAAAAAAATTTAAAAACTGGGTTTGGGGACAGTTGGGGGTTTGTTGGGGCGGTGGGCGGGGGGGTTGGGGGCGGGCCCCCCCCCTTTTTTTTTTTTTTTGTTTTTTGGCCCACGCAACCCAACAACCCGCCACCCGCAACCAAAACAAAACCATCCCCCCTTTGGAACCCCAAAACGGTTTCCCCTTTGAAAAAATCAAAATAAATTATTTATTAATAATTAATATTATAATTATTCATATTTATTAATATAATATTAATAAATTATATAATCATTAATATATAATTTAATATATTTATTATCAAATAAAAATATATTTTATTAAATATATAAATATTAAATAATATTATATTTATTTAAATATAACAAATATAATCAAATATTAAATATTAAATAATATATATTAAATATATATTAAATTAATATTATATAAAATAAAAATATAACCTATTGGCTTTTAAGAAAAATTAAAATAATTTATATTAATATAATTATATAATTAAAAAATAATAAATAAAGTTATTTATAATAATAATTATAATTTATTAATAATATTAAATATTTTATAAATTATTATAATTAATAAATTATAATATTATTAACTATAATTATATAATCTATATTAATTATTAATATAAATAAAATATATAAAATAAATATATTATATTATTAATAAATAAAAAATTGGTTTTTTTATATAAAAATTATATATAATATAAAATTATTATATAAAATATATATTTAATAAAAACTAATACTAATAGTACTAAGTTATAATGATAATTACATAAACAGTTATATTCTAAATCAATAATGAAGCCATACTTTTCTAAGAAAGGTATTCCAAGAACGTTAAAATTAATGTCAGCCGCGAAAACATGCACTTCATAAATTCTATGTAGTCCTTTGTCGATTTTGATAAATTTTTTATTATAAATGTTTATGAACCCTCCATTCGCGGCCTTGGCAGTTCCAATCGTGGCATCCTTTCTATCTAATTCAGAAGCCCTAATAAGGTCGAGGCAGCTGCCAGAATCTACCAAGTAGGAATTAGTACTAGTTCTGAGACATAAAACAATATATTGGGAGCTGATGGTGATACTTTTATATCATATTATATATATATTATAGTTATATATATATAGTATATATATATAATATATATATATATATATATATATATATATATATATATATATATATATATATATAGAACTCCTAAAAAAACAATAAATAAAAACTTTTAAAATAAACCGACTAGCCTTGGCTAAAGCAATTGTTTCTACTATTTTAGGCCCAATACTAAAAGTCTAGTTATAACAAAATGGTAAACGTCAAAAAGGTATAATAATAATAATAATAATAATAATAATAAATAAATAATAATAATAATAATAATAATAATAATAATAATACATAATAATAATAATAATAATAATAATATAATAATAATAATAATATAATAATAATAATAATGA
This sequence comes from Trachelipus rathkii, assembly GCA_015478945.1. NCBI lineage: Eukaryota > Metazoa > Arthropoda > Malacostraca > Isopoda > Trachelipodidae > Trachelipus > Trachelipus rathkii. The sequence goes on from JABUQX010096217.1 coordinate 16,956, forward strand.
TAATAATAATTAATAAATAATAATAATGAATAGATAATAAGTAATAAAATAATTAATAATAATAATGAGATATAATAATAATTAATAGAGATAATAAATTAGTTGTTGTGTACATAAAGGTTTCAAGGCTATTGTTTAAATTCTGACAAATTTGGAGTTTAGAAAACTGGTGTTTTAACAATTAAATAATAGTAAAAATCATCAATGAGATTGCTCTGAAGACTATAAAAATTACAAAAGCTGTTTTAATAATATAATTATTATATATATATAATATATTATATATAAATATAATTATATATATATATATATATATATATAATAATATATACTATGTATAGTTATTCTTACATAATATAATAGATATATTATATTGTATGACTGAACCACCTAGAACATATTTAACAAATGCATGATAATTCTAAACAGATTTGTCTGTCCCATTGCCTCGGTTTGCAAAGTCCAAATCCCCACTGCGAATACAGCTAATAATGATTTGTAACAGATTTTGCAATAATTAAACGTGCGACAACTTGTCGTGAAACGCCGAATTACGATTTATCTTGGTGAGTGTTACCAAATTTCGAATGTACCTGCTTGTTAAGTTGAGAATGCATTTATGCAGTCTCTCATTTTAAAAGTTTTATAACCCAATTTCTCCAGTTTTCAATGCACAATTTTATTTCTTTATGATATATAATAGAATAAAATTCTGGAGATATAAGATATTATAAGTGTCCACTTACTATTATCAAGACTCTATTTACTATAATATACCATATTATAGTAATATATAGCTTTATATATTATAATATTATATATAATATGTAATGTATTACTAATACTATTAATACTATTATAAAATATTAGAGTATATATATATATTATGCCACACTCATCGCCATGCCTTGTGAATGCCGATGTCACTATGTCTGTGTTAGAAACCCAACCCCCAGTAGGGGGAAGCAAGGGATAGTGATATATTATATATTATATATATCATATTATATTTGTATTATATATAGGTGTATTATATTGTAAGTAGATATTCGAACATATATAGGTATATAATATATTATTATATATAGTTTAACTAAGCGAATATCTTATTTATATTCTATGCGATGTGTTTCCGATAATATCATTCTTATACCTGTATAATTGTTTGTTGTGTGTGAAATCGGTTTTAATTTTTGTTAAATTATATTTAGCACTGCCTTTAGAACACCGTAGTCTGTCAAAACCATGATAATCGCACCCTGTGGTTGAAAACCTAAATTACTTATTATGTACTGTATCCGCTTTTCAGAGCATCCAATTCGAGAACCAATTATAAATTTATAAATCATGACTGTAGTATTAAATACAAAAAAAATGAAAAAATTACTCAGTTTTAATAATAAAATACTTATTATAATAAAAGCATTTATAATAAAATTAATATAAAAATAGATCTCGGCTTTTTTAAACTATTCTTTTTGTTTAGACTCTTTAGACATTTTATTAATATATACGTATACTATAATTTTTATTTATATATAAAAATAATTTAAATGTGAATTTCTCTAACATAATATATTTTAATTTCATTTATTTTAATTTTTGTTTTAGGTGGTTATTTTTTGTTTCTACATTTTTCTTTATATTTATTACTTTTAAATTTTTGAAATTATTAGTTAATTTTAGAAATTATTTTTATAAACCTGATTATCAAACTGACAGGTCTTTCGGACGAAAGAAAGAAATCACTCTTTCCTCATAAATTATCCAAAACCACATTGCATGTCCCCGTGATAGAATGTATTGGATATTAAAATAATGAATATAGTTTGAAAGCTATAAAAATATATATAATATTGCCATGAGAACTTCTTCCAAAAAAGTAAAGATCCTTATTACAGCTGCTAAATTCTAATTTCTTGATAGATTTACGACATAATGATGCATATTTATATGCATAAGACCCAAAATTTATTTTTTCTTTTCAAATTTTATTAATGGCTTTAAGAAAAGAAAAAAAAAATTTGAATTATTATATTTTAATTGGTTTTAACAATTAACAGGATTATTCTCTCAGGTACAAGGCGTGGTTATTCATACTCTTTTCTCATAACAAGATAATCATCTTAAATCCTATTCTTTTTATTCATTACTTAATAATTTGACAATAACTAATGTATTATTACTAAATATATAATAATATTCTTTATTTATAATTAGTAAATTTGTGCCTGAAATAATTTAAAACAAAGAAGAATTATGAAGAGATGTAGTTATGTTGAAAATTATAATAAATAATTTTATCTTAAATTATTTTGTGGTGAATTAATTGTGTCAGACATATTCTGATTACATCACATACAGTTAACTACATAATCGAGCGTACTGTAATTCCTTGAAATTACTATTTATATTAAATTTGGTTCCTAATTATCAATCAAGTATATGTTAACCTAACCACGTCTTTTATTGGGTATTATAATATATATAATATTATAATTATATATATATATAATTATAATTATTACTATATATGTATATATATATATAATATATATAATATATATATAATGTATATAATTATCTACACCATATAATATAAAAATATCTCTAGCTATGTATAATACAGTATATTATTCGAATATTGTAAATAAAAATATATTATATTGATAAACTGTTTAGTGTAGGTATAGCTTATAGTATTTTATACTTATATAATCGTAAGAAACAATTGATTTTATGTTGGACCCCCTCTAATTATAAAAACTAGATATGGTTATTGTATTATATTATATATATATATATTTATATATTATATATACTATGTGTGTGTGTGGTGTGTTTATGCTGCAGGACAAGTTATTATATATATATATAGTATAATAATATACTATATTATAATAGTAATATATCATATTATATTATTATAATTAGTATATTGCTTTTCTAATGACGAAGTTTTTTCATAAGGAGTTTATCCCCGAGGACCTCGATCATTACGAGTGTCATAGTTGCCACTTATCAGGATAATTTCTCTTTGTTTTGCATAACTTCAAATAGGAGTTAACCAATTAAACAATCTGGTTTTAAATATATTGGAAACAAAACTATCTTATCAAATTTATACTAAATATATATATTTCAGTTCTAAATAATCATTTTAACCCTTTAAATGATTTGTATAATAGATTATGTTTTATTGATCCGCGCAATTGAAATATGTAAAAATGAACCTTATGCATTGAATGCATATTGTGGAATTTCATACTTTAAATCAAATTTTATGTCCACACTCCTAATTGCATTCAAACAAGAAATATACACACATACCTTGTTAAGAAGACAAAAATAAAATGGATAAAAATTTTGTTTATTTCAATAACAATTTAATGTAAGAATATATTAACATGAACATTATACTATTTTTATACCTCTTTTAATATTGCAATACCAACTTATAGATTCATACCAATAGGCAATACCCCAAATTAATGGTAACCTATTGATGAAGTAAATTACACATCGGAGAGAAATGAAATTATAGGGCAATTGTGTCCGGAATACTTAAGTAAAAAAGTTACAGTTGATTAGAAGAATCTTTTGTTCCAATTATTACCGAGATGTAGACGAGGTAGAGATTGCAACCTCCAGTTCAAATCGTTATATAACATGGGGTTTAAAGTAGATTGGGCCGGTCTTTATTTCTCTCCATTCGGGATTTCTGCTATGGTGATTTGAGGGTCACTTTTCATAATATTATACTTAAATTTGTTAGTATAAAATGTATTTTTATGTATAGTGATGTAGTTATGTTATACTTTATACTATGATAGTACGTATATATATATATTATATATAGTGTATAAGTATATACATAGATTTAATATATGCATACTTAACGTTATCATCCGTAATATATATATAATATTATATATAATATATTATATAATATATTGGATAAATTATACGATATATTAATATTTATATATACTATATTATATAGTAAGATCATAATTTAGTTAAAGTACTTATCCCTATTTATAATTTCAGTGATGGTACATATATATATAAAAGTATATATTATATTATGTTAAATAATATTTAGTGATTTAGGTAGCCAGGTATAATAATATCATATATATATATATACTATTTTTAATATTGTTTTTTATACCTATGCCACTCCTTGAACTATTCAATTTACTTGGTAATACGTTTGATTCTTTGATTTATATTTTGGTTTTACATTTTAGGGGATTTTTCTGATATATATTATATTATATATATATTATATTAATAAATATATATATACTTTTAGTTAAAAAGTTGATAAAATACTATCTCGGTAATTATTGAATAATACCATCAGCCACTCAACTGTAACCCAATATCTAAAATTAATAATTTACCATAAATGGAACCTCTATCATTTTCAAGTCAATGTAAGAAAACATTGATTAACAGAACAGTGACATTTAGAAAATAACTATGTACTTTCTAACAGGTACTTATATATTATTTACTAATATATTATAGTAGTATGTCTATTTAGGGCAATGTCCTTTCATATATATTTACTATGTATACTACTAGTTTGACATAATGAATATCTGATTAGATATAAAGTTATTGTTGCAACTTTGTAAATTTCACAATTCTTGAAAATTTAAATATTTTTATTTTTCCTGATTCTTATTGTAATTATTTTAAATCATATTTTAATATTTTCGCGGGTCTATCATTTGTTCATATTTGTAAATGAAAGTGATCTTTCATTTCTTGAATATGTTATGTCAATATGCAAGCTCCACTCTCTTCTCTCTCTCATCTCCTCTCTTCTTTTCTTTTATTAGAAATTATTATTTTATATTATAGCTAATGACTAGCTTATAATTTATGAGTATTCATTACTGTACTATCATAATTAACCCATTATATAAATATAATTATTTATAGTATTGATCTGGCTCTTATATTTATACTTTATAAATAGCTATAGCATTATATTTATAATATTTGATGTAACGGTGAAGTAAATAGCATTGTTTAAGATTGGCTAACGGTATGTATAATAGAATTATCTTGTAAATTGGGACATGGTGTGTATAGTAAGTATATATATTTAGTATTATATAATAATAATATATAAATATATAATATATATAATATACTTATTATCCGTATTATAGTATAGGTCTATAGTTGCTACGCTGCTTTCAAAATAAATCATTAAACCAACATCAACTTATGAGAGCTATATATGTTATTATAGGACTAAAAGAGATAAAAGTGATAGGTTATAGGAAGTACAAATTTCCATGATGAGATAGGATGAGACTTGATTAGCGTTATTTGGAAAGACTCTACAATTTTCATTTGGAAAGAGTGACTCTACGCGTTTCTATTAATAAAATTGAATTAAAGAAAAAACAAATCACAATTAGTTACTTAATTAATGAATTTTATAAACGCCACTTTTTATTCTCTTTTTTTGAAATTTACTATTCCTACTTTGTCTTCTTAAATGAAGTAATAGATTTGAAGGGCCTTTCATTCCAGCATCTTGGTGCTTGTTTAAGTCCATACAAAAATTTCCTATTAAATATCTCCACGTCTATTATATAGGGCCAGTCAAGATGTTGATTACCAAGTGTTGAATGAAAAATAACGATGAATCCACAGAGAACGAACATCTTATCTCGTTCATGGGCGTAAAACTCACGAAGTTTGTGGATAAACTTAAAATTATTGAAGTAACTCTTCTCTCTTCTCCTCTCTTCTCTCATGCTCTCTCTCTCACTCCTTCTCTTCTATATTCTATATTATTAGTATTACTTGATATGATGTTAATATATAGTTTAATTATAATATTATATTTTGTATATATATATATATATATATAGTGAAAACAAATTAATTAATACATATGGAAATTCTTTACTATTATAGATATATGTATATCATAATATATATTTATATTAGTATATATTATATATATAATCAAAATGGGTATATAATATATATATATATGATTATATAGTATATATTATCATCGTACCAAGTATGAATTCTTCAAAGAGTTACGCCAATTGATTATGGATATTATATAAAGATATATATATATATATATATATATTATAATATAAATTATATATATAGTATATATATATATATTATTATATATATATATTAATATATATTATATATATTATATTATTATTATATATTTAATAAGATTATTATAATATAATATATAATATTATAATATTATATATAATATAATAGATTAATTAAATATATATAAATATAGTTATTAATTAGTTTTTAAAAGACATTTAATATAGCCTTTTAATTTTTATCGAATTCATAGTGTTAATTTATCCGGTTTTCACTGTCTATTTTAACTTGTTCTAACTGTCCCGTTTGATTTCTATTAATTTGTTACTTCCAGTTAATCATAATTTTATGTTATGCTACTTATTACTGATACACATTAAAAGTCTTTAATATCTTGAATACTTTTTTAATATAAGAAGAGTGTGTATGTAGCCAAGTAGTTTCAGTTCTCCCCAAAATTTTCCAGAATCTTAGCCATGAGAATTTTTAAATAAAAAGCGTATAAAATCGTATATTAATATTTTTTAACAAGACATTTTTCGTTAATAAAACCTTTTTAAATTCACTAAGATTATAATGGTTTTTGTCAAACAATTTCAAATTTATTATATTCTCTTCTCAGGTATTCTCCAAATTTTATTACTTTTAAAATGGAGATGTTTGCAAATCAGCAGTTATTCCTATATATAAGTTCATTAAGTGCATTAATTTCTCTAACCTCAGCAATTTTTTCAAATATTTAAGTTCATAAAATGCGTTAAAATCGTCTAACCTGAAAAAAATTTCCTTATATACGTAACATCACAAAAGACATCACATATCTTTAACCTAAAAGTAATATTTTTATTAGAGAATGTTACGTACCCCAAATATTTTTACCAGGGAATGTTACTTACCCCAAATATGTTTCCCACGCTCTTATTCCCTTCTGTAATATATTCCTTTTGTAACTATTATGTTTTTTTACATGCTACTTATTTCTTGTTTATTACCTTTAGTACTTAATCACAATCACCAAATCTTCAATACCATTATTAAAATAAGTTAATTATAATCTTATTACATATAGGAATATTGAACGTAGACCCCAAATACTAATATATTTTACCAGAGGATAAATATTACTCCCCTAATATGATTCCCATCGCGATCTTATTCTCCTTCTAGTAATATATTCTCTATTTGTAACTATTTATGGTCATTTTACAATTTTGTCTATTATTTTCTTGTTTATCACTCTATCATGAATGATCATAATATTCTTTGACGCAGTGCTTTCAATAGTCAAGTCTGAAACTACTCAATGTCTCCAAATTCTTCATCAGTATGAAGGTACATTGTATTGTTGCATTTAAATAGTTCTTTATTAAAAGAGGGTAAAAATTTTAATAGGTGTATAAACATTGATCATGATCATTGTTTTATTTTAATAATATTTAATTGTTCAAACCTCCGTAGTGTATTATTTTTTACTCTATCCTCTCCAAAATCAATGGTTCATTCACCATTCTGACACACCAATAACTACCTTATTAATATTTATATATATATATATGTTATTGTATATAATATATATTAAATAATAAATTAATATATTATATTAATATATATATATATATAATATAATATTAATAATATAATATTATATACATAATATATATATTATAGTATATATATATATTATTAATAAATAAATAATCATTAATATATAATAGTAAAAAAAAAAAAAGGTTAATAATAATATTAATATTTACAATTGAAAGAATATTCTAGTCAAAAATTTTTAGGAATAATTTTAAACATTTTATAGAAATAATATTTACACTAAAATATAAATTATTTGTACGCTTATAAATTTTATAAAAAAAATTAAAAAAAAAAAAATTGTAATAACTTAATATATTACTTCATTGTGAATATTTTTTGTTTGAACAATTGTGACAATTTATTAATATTAATTAAAAATATATAATATTTAATTTTAATTTATTAATATTATTATTATATAACATAGATTATTATTAATTAATAATATATTAATATATATTATGTTTGATTAATTATTATTCCACATTTTTATTTTGCTAATATAGTATATATATATATATATTTATTTATCATATATTATATTATATATATATATTATATATTATATATATATAATTTAATAAAATATATATATATTAATTATTATATATAATATATATATATATATTAATATTAATATATTATTAATTATAAATATAATGATTATTTACTTTATATAAAGTATATAATAATCTAAATATTGTTTTTGGAAGGCTTAGTAAAACTTGATTAGAACTTAATTATATTAATAATCAGTAAGTAATTTATATTTTTGATTATTCCATAGAAATTTGATATTACTACATTTATATATTTTCTATATATATTATATAAATATATATCATCATATAATAAATTAATAATATATATTATTATATTGATAATATATATCATATGTATGTAATATTAAATAGGTTATATGTTTTATTATATTTATATTATTTTTATTATATTATTAATATAATTATATTATTATGAATTATATAATTATATTTATATTAATTTTAATTTTTTATTTATATTATAATAATATTTTATTATTAGATATATCAGAGTAATTTCATATCAAAGATTAAATTAATAATATATATATATCGTTTCTATATACTACTAAGTATATAATCTTAACAATATAATATGACGTTTATTTAGAGTAGTAAACCTTTATTTTACTTATAATATATAATATATATAATTATATATAAATATATATATTATAATATTATTATATACTATATATATATCATATATATAATCTAGATAATATTATATATATATATATATATATAAATATATATATATTAAATGCTCATTCTCTTCAGAAGGCCACAATATACAGAATACCAATTTTGAACTTGCCCAAACTGAGGACCCATCTTCAGTAGTTAGAATCCTTGTCTTAATTTGGGCATCTCTCAAACCGCCTTAATTTGAAAATTTTTTTTTTTTTTTTATTTCCTTAAAAAAATTTATAAAATATAAAAACCTTTAAGATTGTTTTTTTTTTCTATTATTTTTTTTTTAAAATTTTAAAACTTTGGAATATATAAAGTTTGGGTAGAATTTTGTTTTTATTAAATTACTAACTCTTACTGTCATACCAGTAATATATATATATATTTAGTAATCCATTAATTTATCTATTAATGATTTATTAATTTTTAATCTTTATATATTATTTTTTAATTATTAATTGATGTTAATATAATATTTTATTTAGAACTTTTCGCATTATATGTTAAGCCATTGAAAATGGGAAGAGAATTCTTGCCTCGAAGAACTTAGTCGCTTAATAAATTTATATATATATAAAATGTTTAATTTTACGTTTATTTTTAATAATTATTGCTATTATAATTATTTATTATTATATATTATATTAATATATATATATTATATATATATATATTATATTAATATATCTTAATTAATATTGATATATATATATATATTATATAATATTATATATTATATATATATTATAGATATATATATATATTATATATATATATATATATATATATTATATAATATATTATTTATATTTATATATAATTATATTAATATATATAAATATATTTAGAAATATATATTATATAAATATATATATATATATATATATATTATTATATTTATATATATATATATAAATTATATAATATATATAATATATAAATATATATATATATATATATATTATTAATATATAATATTATATAATATATAAGAACATAATCAATGAACTTATGCATATATATGTGTAAAAAATGATCGGCCCGAAGTTAATATTTGCAATACATTTATATCTATTATCCCAGTCATAAATAATTGCCCTCCCTACATCCTAATATATTATAATTTTAATATAATATAGTATATATATAATAATTATATATATT
>JABUQX010096218.1:0-5000 GCA_015478945.1 Trachelipus rathkii
CAGGAAGAGGATTCGTAAACTATTCGTAATCGATTTGGAAGAAATTAGTTTTAAAGCTTATTTTATTGAATGAAACATTCATAAATTCAAACGTGACTACCACGCCGCCATCTTGTTTGTTTATATTTTTTCGTAAGAACGTGTTAAATTCGGCAAGAACGGGAAATAACAACCATACAGAATTAAGGAAATTCCTTACGTTTGTGAGCATTTTTTACGATTTTGAGCTGTTTGAAAAAAACGAACGCAAACTCGAGCATTTCTTACGTTTCGTAAGCACAAATGCAAGAACGAAAACGACTTAAGATCCAAACTGTCAAAGCCTAAGAGCTTTCGAATTTGCATATTTGAGGGCAAACTTTTACACTTTTTACACTTACAAATATTCAGTTTTCATTCCCAGTTTCATCCATTTATATTGAAGAAAAAAATATATTTTCTTTCACATTCTTCCACAATTCTTAAACTTTTGATCTTTTCCCTCTGGCAATCACCCTTACTAGTCCGATATATATATATATATATATATATATATATATGATATATAAATATATATATATATATTATTATATATATAAATAATATATATATATATATATATATATTATAGTATAGTATTATTATATATATATATATATTTATATATATACTATATATTATATATATATATATATATATTATATATATATATAATTATATATAATATATATATATATATATATATATATATATATATATATATATATTACTATATATCTATATATTTATATAATATATATATATATTATGCGTAACTACCCAATCAAAAATCACTTCCACTTCACTTATAACTCCAGAGCTCATATTGAAGGACGATTCTAAGCCATCAGAACTTAAAAATATTTAAACTGTGCATTAAATTTTTCCTGTAATTGGTGTTAGAAGGCCCAAAAGATTGTTGTAAGAACTTAAGGCTTGAGAAAGCCGGAGCTGCTCGGCAGTAAGATTCTAGATGCCAAGACAATAACAGGCGATAACTCTGGGATGTCGATGGCGCCAAAATTATAATATAAATGGAGTCAGATTTAAAAAATAATAAATTTGGATCTTGAATAATAATAATTGAATTGAAATAATTTGTGTAATTGTGAAATAGATATTAGAAATCATTAATAAAGAAATAAACAATGCCTAGCTTTGTTTTTTTCAAAACAATCTTATTAATAAAATTGCAAGGTGATTCTCTTAATAGGGCCATTAACATTAAAAGCGATCAGTCTTGTATATATATATATATTATATATATATATATATATCACATTATTTTATTTATTCCAATTTTCTATCTATATAAATAAATATATATATATATAATAATATATATATATATATATGAATGTGTGCAGGGGGGGGGGGGGGGGCACTTGCCCCCCCCTAAATCTTGACGAAATATAAAAATGAAACATATGTTTGCCAGATGGCGTTTATAAGGGTTTATTAGTAGAAAAACTGAAAAAAGATACATCAATAGATAGATAATGAAGTAGTAATTACTAATTACTAACGTATTAAAAACTTTTTCTAAAGAGTTTTAATGTGTTTTCGTTTTCAATATTCGTTGAAGTCAACTAGCTGTGTGGTTTTATACAGCTAGCTTCTACCGTAAGTCGATGGCATTTGGCGGCTGCCAAATCTGCTAAATCAATCATGGAGCCGTGCCTGTTGATACTCAACTGCAGACATCACATCAAAAAAACATTTGCAGAAAATAAAAAAAAATTGTGGCAATTTTTAAGATCATAATTTTCTGGGGAACCCCATGACTTACCTGTAAGAGGTAAAGATCTGCATGAGGGAATTTTTGAAGACCTGATTAAATTGCGAATAGAAAGTGGTGATGTGGAATTGAAAGGACATATTCAAAGACAGAAGAATGCCGTCTGGATGTCTCCGATGATTCAAAATGAAATCAATTTGTATGGAATTATCATAAAAAAATATTTGTCGCGGATGCAAAAAAAAAAAAAAATCGGTGTCTACTCCATATTGGCAGATGAAACTGTAGATTTGTCAGGCAAAGAACAATTATCTATAGGATTAAGGTTTTTCGATCTTGATAAAATGACTGTTCGAGAAGAATTTCTGGGGTTCGAAATTCTTGAAGGAATGGATGGTAAAACCATTGACAGAGATTGATCTGCTTTTAGAAAAAAAAGGTTTGGATCCGACTTCTATGCGTTGGTCAGGGATACGGCGGCTGCGCATCAATGGCAGGGGAAAAACATGGAGTTCAAAAGAAACTGTGGGTAAAATATAAAAAGGATTATATTTTCACTGTGTAAGCCATCGACTTAATTTGGTCATTATGACCTAAATTATTCCGGAAATTCGAAATATTATTGCCACAATAAAAGTCATAATAAACTTTTTCAGAGATGCCACCCTAGGAAGAAAATACATTCCCAACTTGCAAACTTTGTGAAACCCGCTCTACTCAAAAATATCATAGTATTGCTATTTTCCATATTAAAACAAAAAATATTGATCTTATGTAGAGCTCTGATCATGTCCAAAGAATTTTGAAAGTTGTCAAAGACCACCGCAAAACTGCAGATTAAATAATTGCTGAACTGCTCTTATGGCGGATATATCCGCCAGTGTTATTGCTTCTGAGTTCTTAGTAGAACTTGCACCACGTAGAAAGAAAGGTACAATCCCAATCATCCTACTGAAACTTCTCCTGAATATCGGAAGCGTTTTGTACTTGTGCATTATCTAGACTCACTTTCATCCTCTTTAGAAACTAGATTTTCAGAAAACAACCTGCCAGCATTTCATCTTTCTCATTTGCATCCGTTTCTTATGTTAGGTGCTCCAGTAGGCAGTTTGCGTGAGAAAGTAAAATTCTTTTCAGAGTTTTTTATGATCTTCATATCAACAAAATTCATACCGAAACGGACTTATGGTATATATACCTTGTGGCTGGATAAAAAAAAGTGGATAAACAAAAGTTGAAAGACTTGGAACTTATTGAAGCCATTAAAGAGCCCAGCTCTTTTTTCCTCAAATCAAAACCTGTCTATTAATTCCACTTGTGCTACCGTGTTCACAAGTAACCGAATTGAAAGGTCTTTCGGCACTCTGCGAAGATTAAAGACTTGGCTAAGAAACACAATGACCGAATACAGGCTTAATGGACTATGTATGATGAGTATTCATAGAAAATTAGTTAAGTGAAAAAATGAACGAATTGGAAAAAAATGTAATTGCGAAATTCGCTGAAAATCCAAGGCGTTTAATGCTAGTTTAGATTTAATATTAGTTATCACTCAGGACTCAGTACTCGCCAACCCCTATAAATAGCACTTTTATGTTTTCTCAAAGTAGGTATTTTTTTTTAACTTACCTCGTAATAGATAGAAATATTTTTAAAGGGGTGAATCGGACCACCTTATTTTTATTTTATTTTTACCTCTAAAAATTATTTTAATTCCATTTGATTTTTTTTTTTCAGCTTTTTGAAAAGGAAAAATCTGGAGTTTAACAAACCCACTCACACCGTCTAGTGATCAGTGTGAGCAAGGACATGAATCACTCAACCTTTGCCAACCCCTAAGTCAAATCCTGCGTACACACACCTACACACACACACAAACAAAAGCAATATATATATATATATATATATATATATATATATATATATATATATATATATATATATATATATATATATTATATATATATATATTATATATATATATATATATATATATATATTATATATATATATATTTAATAAAAACACCCCTGAAGTATTTCACCCTGCTGGGAATCGAAACTGGATCTTAGCAGATGTACGTGCAAGTGTTTGACCACCAGTCCACGATGAGCTAAAAGAAGAACACGACAATACTTCCTATGGTGAATATTCGCACCCACCACATAGGACATGCCGCGCTCTTCCCGCTCACACTCGGGGCTGGGGCCAAACAGGGTACCGCACAAGGTGAAAATACTTAAAGACGGGGGTCAAGTTGTACAGAATAAATAATTGCAAACTGCGCGCAATTCAATTTGTATTGATAAAAACACCCCTAAAGTATTTCACCCTGCTGGGATCCTGGACTGGTGGTCAAACACTTGCACGTACATCTGCTAGGGTCCAGGTTCGATTCCCAGCAGGGTGAAATACTTTAGGGGTGTTTTTATCAATACAAATTGAATTGCGCGCAGTTTGCAATTATTTATTCTGTACAACTTGAACCCCTGTTTAAGTATTTTCACCTTGTGCGGTACCCTGTTTGGCCCCAGCCCCGAGTGTGAGCGGGAAGAGCGTGGCATGTCCTATTAGGTGGGTGCGAATATTCACATATAGGAAGTATTGTCGTGTTCTTCTTTTAGCTCATCGTGGACTGGTGTTCAAACACTTGCACGTACATCTGCTAGGGTCCAGGTTCGATTCCCAACAGGGTGAAATACTTTAGTTTTTTTTTTATCAATAAAATTGAATTGGGCGCAGTTTGTAAATTTATATATATATATATATATATATATATATATATATATATATATATATATATATATATATATATATATATATATATATATATATATATATATAATATTCATAGTATATATATATTATATATATATATATATATATTCCAGGGCGTTCAATATTCTTAGTTTTTGATAATAAATTATAAAAAAAAATTTTGACTTTCTCTAAAGTATTTCATACATCATTATAAAAAAAATTTAAAATTATACAACAAATAACTATGTGATCAAATAAACAAGGTCTCATATATATATATATATATATACTATAGATATATATTGTATGTATACTATATATATATATATATATATATATATATATATATATATATATATATATATATATATATATATATATATATATTATATATATATATATATTATATTATATTATATATATATATTATATATATATTATATACCGTAATATATATATATATATATATATTATATAATATATA
>JABUQX010096218.1:15000-20000 GCA_015478945.1 Trachelipus rathkii
AATATGTTTCCCATCCTCACCAGGAGTCTTTCCGCTCTTCATTTTCCCTAACGCCTCCTCAAATTCCTCCTCCGTTATTCCTTCCTCCTCCACTCCCTCCTCGTTTCTCTCTTCCTCCTCCTCCTCTCTCTCCCCTTCCTCTTCCGACTGCACTTCTACATTCAACAACTCATCAAAGTACTCTATCCACCTTTTTGTTTTTTTTTCTCCGGGCTTACCAATGTTTCTCCATTTAGTATCTTTAATATTACATACTCTACTCTTTCGCTCCTCTGTACGTTCTTGCCAATCTAATAAAATCTTCTTGCTTCCTTCTATCATCCATCAGTTCCTTTGCTAGCTTCTCAGCCACCTCCTCCTTTGCCTCCTCTTTCACTCTCTCCGCTTTGAATTTTTTGCTTTCCCGACGTACCGGCTCTGGATTATATACTTCTGTTTTTAAGCCACCTTCTCAATCTTTTTGTCCATCTTTTGTCTCACAGCATTCTTTACCTGTTCATTCCACCAAGCTGTAATGTTTTTTCTCACTCGCCTCCATTCATTAAATGCCTAGGGTCCCTCCGCGCTTCTTCATTAACACTACCGTATGTGTTCCATTTTCTCATCACGTTTATCTCTAGTATTTTTTTCGTTTTTACTTTACAAGCAAAATTCCATTCTTTATCTTGGTCTTCTCAGCGAGTCCTACTTTTATTGTACTCCACTTCTAATTTACTTGTACTTTCTCTGCTCGTATCTTTAGATCAGCTATTAACAACCTGTGATCTGAATCCATTGACACACCCGGGATCACTTTTACTTTTTCCACCATTCTTCTATCCGACACTATAAAGTAATCTATTATCTATCTTTGATCAAACATTACTGTCCTATTATTCCACCTATATCTCGTATATCTATGTGAATCTTTTTTCTGATAGAAACCGTTCATTATCTTCAAATTTCTCCTCATACAAAAGTCTATCAGCGCTTCACCTTCTGTGTTTCTCAATTCTTCTCCAAACGGTCCCAACATTCTTTCCGCTTCATCTCTCTTCCTTCCCACTCTTGCATTGAGATCGCCCATTAGTATTATCTCCTCACCTTCCCTTCTTCCCATCTCCACCCTTTCTTCCAGCGTTTCCATGAACATCCTCGTCTCTTCTTTTGGATGCCCCTGTTGCGGTGCATATACTTGATATACATGATATCTCCTTCCTTTTATCTTCAGTGTAACTTTGATTACTGTTTCGTTCACACTTTCCATCCCTTCCAAACTGTGTGATACATTGGGTCCCAGTATAACTCCTACTCCATGCTTCCTCACTCCCTCCTCCACTCCTTTATACATCAGCACAAATCCTCCACCCAGCTCTCTTCCCTCCTCCTCTCCTCTCCTCCATCCCCATCACATCTATCCTCCTTTCTTTCATCATGTCCACTATTTCCTCCTCCTTTCCGTTGTAAGTAGCAATATTCAGGGTTCCAAATCTTAACTTAACATTTGTATTTGTCAATTTCCCATTCCAAAAACGTTTCCGTGGTCTATATCCAAAAGGTCGATCGCATTCCGAGGCTGGTCCTTGAGTGTTACATGCAAATTCGTTTCAGTCAGCGCTTGCTCATGGCCAGTCCTGCCTAGTGAAGAGCTCCGTTAGTCGAATCCAGGGTACACGACGAGGACGTGGAGTTGGTCTTTGGCACCATATTTAATATATACTATATATTATATATATATATATTATATATATATAGTATATATATATATATTATTATATATTAATATATATATATATATATATATATCTTTTTTAAATATATTTTTTAAATTTTTTTTATAATAATAAACAGACAAAAAAGTTAAATTACATATTTTCATATAAATATATTATATATATATATATATATATATATATATATATATATATATATATATATATTATAAAATATATATATATATATATAATTATATTATAACTATATATATATATATATATCTACCCTCACTATTATATATACTACTCACTATATATACTCAACACTATATCATATACTATATATATATATATACTACTACTACTACATATATATACTATTTATATATATAATTGTCCATATAGGCCCTGTTATGTTTTAAGACTCGGTCAGTTTTGATTTTTTTTGTTTTTTTTTTAAACAATAGTTTATAGTATATGATTACTAAACATGAATTTCAGTGGTGATGGACATAATTCAAAAGTTCGAAATATTTTAAATTATTAATTTAAAAATCAATTTATTATAATATTGTTTTAAAAATGAATATCTCGAAAAGTACGAACTTACAGAAAAACAATTCCATATTTGAAATCAGCGTATAAAGAGTTTTAAAAAATTAAAACCAAAAAAAAAATAAAAAATAATATTTTTTTTTCATAAATGAAATAACTCGAAAAAGTACGAGACTTACAGAAAAACCAATTACATATTTGGAATCAGCTATAAAGCTTATTACAAAAATGTAAAATAATAATAATAAAAAATTTAGGGGGCTCGAGCCGACGGGGGACAAGAGGGGGGACGTTTTCCATACCCCGTAGGGGAGGGGCGGAGGAACCCCCGCGACACCCAAATACAAGAGCGGGAGTTCCGGAGACCCTCCCCGGAGGGGGGGAAAATAGTCCTACCCTGTTCCGTTCCCCCGTGAAGGCTGAGAGAACCCCGACTCCCTGCCCAATCTTGCGGTTTACCCTTTGGGTATTCTTTAAGTTAAAAAAAAAAAAAATTAAAATGGACGGAGTCGTAAAACGTAACTGTCCTAATATCATTTTTGAACCATGTCCGTCACCCCTTATATTGACTGTTAGGATCATATACTAGAAATATATAAAAAAAAATCAAAAAAAAAAATCAAAACTGACGGAGTCTTAAAACATAACAGGTCCTATATATATATAATATATTATATATATATATATATAATATATATATATATATATATAATATATATATATATATATATTATATATATATATATATATTAATATATAGATATATATATATATATATCATATATATATATTGGTGATATATATATCAGGGCTGGCCCGATTGGGGACAATTGGGTTAGATCAGTGATTTATTTATTTTTCTTCAGAAAAACCAAACTTGAAAAAAAACAACTGAAAAACCCCAACTTAAACCTAAATCTAAAAAAATCAAGTTATATGAAATCAGAAATATAAATAAAAAAAATAAGGTTAAACCAAAATAAAAATTAAATTTGAAGATAATTTTAAATGACCGCGAAATATAACCTAAATACTTATTATATCCTACATTAATATTTCATCAAAGGTATTTTTTACCTATTTATAAGGGTAATAATAATAAAAAATTATATACATAAAACTCTATGGCGCATTGGAAATATATTTCATTAATAGTATTATTATATATAATTAATATAATTATAACTCATTAAATAATAAAATAAATATAATACTAAAAATACCATAAAATTCACGAGCACAGAATTAGAAAAAGTATTTTTAATACATTCAAAAATATTAAAATACTGAAAATGTGACAAAAGACTAAAATAATATCAATAATTGATGTAAAATTTGAAAAGCTTCTATAAATAAAATCAACACAATGGCAAGACTAAAATATATATTTAATTCCATTCACCTCATTTATCTACATATATATATATTTACCTTACAAGGTATTTATAAAGATCCTCTTATATATATATATTATATATATATATATATATATATTATTATATATATATATATATATTTATATATATATATAGGCAAATTTGTACTTATATATATATATATATATATATACATATACATAATATATATATATATTAATATATATACATATGGCAAGATCTATAAATATATATATTATATTATATTATATATATATATATATATATATATATATATATATACCCCATAACTAGGGGTAGGGTGCCCAAACATGCTCCGGGAGTCCGAGGCACGCATGAGCAGATATATTGTAAAAATAAGCAGTAGTGGGACGTAAACCTTGCTACCAATAAGTACTGTACTGTGGTGGAGGAAGAGGATTCAAAGATATAGATAATTAACTCGAAAAATGAGGTTAGATTACATATGTGACAACGCACACACCAGTGCTGGGGCCGGAGGGATGTGGGGCCGGAAGGATGTGGGGCCGAAAGGATGTATAAAATCCCCCTAGTATTGGTTCCCATCACTATGCCATTTCTCAAGTTGCAACACCAGGAACATAACATCATAACAGGAATCAATACATCAATACCCCATCCCCTGCGGAGATAGCCCCTCATCTACTCCTCCCCATCAATACTTGGGAGTTAGCCCCTGGTGAGGGGGTTGCTGACGTCATGAAACTGTTGTCCTGTTTTGATGCACTTTCTTTTTTCTTCATAAATTTCTGCAACTTCCGCTTTCTTTACACTACTTTTCCCTTTGTTGAGCAACTCCTCTCCTCTTCTAAACTTATTTTATTCTTAACCAAAACTCAAGTGTTTGAGCTTTCTCACAGCTAACTTATATAAGTTCCCTTTTATTGTCTCTATTCTCAAGTTTCAGCCAAATGCTGCTCTTGCCCATAGGTACGCAATGATGTTGTTTAAGCTCGGATTTCGATTCGGAGACTCCCGAATTTTCTACTTAATGACTCAATCTATCCTGTCAATCTACCACTAAATTCATCTGTTCTGTATATATATATATATATCTGTCTCATAACTTAACTGATTATTCTAAATTCATCGACTACTTAAACTACAAATTAGAACACATTCTCTCTTCTTCACATTTCTCTGAAATCATCATTCTCATTGATTTGTACATTCACCACCGCCAAGGACTTTCCTCTAATTCTCAAGATACATCTGATAAATTTCCCTACCCCTTCTCTAGGCAGATTGTCTCAAGCAGTTACTGCAGCTCCCTACTCTTATCTTTGATTGACTTGGTGATAAACCTAACATTCCAGAATTTTCTTAACTTTTA